>CAIGRT010140918.1:0-14056 GCA_903798405.1 Fraxinus platypoda
TACTTGTTACGATATCGTACACTAGCAATAGAAAAAACGCAACAATTGATCACCTTTTGAATGAATTTTGGAATATATATTATTTATGAGAGAACAAATATAGGTTTAACATAATAAGTAGATATCACACGAGCAAGACATGAGATAAAGATATATCACTATACTCTATGTGATCTTTTTATTAAACTCTCATTGTATTAATGCATTCTAGTATATCGATATCATTCATAGAAATATAAAAATGTTGTACAAAAGAATATTGTTAAGAAAAACGAGGATTGACAATATAAAATAATAACAAGAAGACAAGTTTTACGTGAAAACTTGAGACGGGAAAAAACAACGGGCAAATGAGGAGAAATTCACTTATGTCAAAGATGATTACAAGAATGATATGATATATAAAACCCTAATATACATCATATATATATATATATAATAAAACAGGTCGTTATCGGGGGCAGACCCCCACACCATGTAGGGATCAGTAGAGGGCTAGGGGAAAATTGAGTAATAAAGTGAAAAACATGGGTGGAGTCAAAGTTCTAATGCCTTCACAAAATCAAGTTTCCTTCAAAAATTGTTGAAAACCGTTTACAAAGTTCGGCTGAAGTTTGGAACAATTGATTTCATTAATAGATGCACAACCCTCGTGGACCGATACTCAACTTGTTACTGTATTAACTTTTTTTTTTTTAACCTTTCACTTGCGAATGAACACCCTCCACCACTAGGATCTGAAATTTAAGATTCAAATGGATGTCGGTAATTTTTTTGTTATGTTTAACGGGTGTGGATCTTGATTTCAACGTCAATTGGCGACGTTGATGGGATTGAAAGATGATGATCGTTTTTGGGAGATCGATTTAGAGCGTGGTGGTAATGGCGGTTGGTGATGATTGACAGTATTGGGGTTATTGGTTTGACTAAGGTCATGTCAAAATATTGTGTGGAAGCACAATTCCGAGCGTGATAGTGCTGGCAGAAGGCTATGTTTGAGATAAAATGGTTTGGGACTGGTGATAAAGTGGTACAATGGTGTCCATGGTCATGGTAAGTGGCGTTAGGTAATGGTGGTGGTCATCGTCGAGCAATTGAGATAGTGTTGATGTTGGGAAAAACGAATGATTTGCATGTAGATATTTATCAATTATCATATAATAATAACTCAACATAAACATAAGAAGAGATTTAGAAAGCAAGTCTTAGAGAAAGAATCGCATCAAGGACGATGTCCTATAGTTATGCTGTATCCCCTTCGTGTAGGTACTTTCGACATTACACGACTCTAACATAAAACTCATATAGTTCACAGCCGTTTCTCCTTCTATGGACTTGAGGAAAAACAAAAAAAAAAATTAAACATCTCCCTCAAGTAATTAATCTAAACCACTAGATTTCTTCAAACATATCTATATTTGAACTCCATTATTCATCATAATAAACTTTTCAATTATTCATTATCTTAACTATTATGCAAATTTAAGATGTAATGCTAAAAGAAGTTATGATATCTATATAATATATAATTTTTCACAACCACAAAACTAATTACTTACTATGGCAAAACATCATGGAACAACATAGTTGATTTGATAATTTAAATATATTATTTTCTCAAAAATAGAAGCATATAATTTATAGTATTTTTGAAGGGAAAAATAAACTTACATTACCTTGTAAGTAAGAAGGATGGGTGACGAAATTGACCGGTCCACACGATCTCATTAATATGTTCAATTTAATCTTGTATTCCATTGTTAACTAAGTTGACCACGTTTCTAAGAGCTGACTATCTTATTATTATTATTATATAATATTCAAAATGAAAATTTATTAGATAATAATTGTGTCTAATTAGTAATTAGGGGTATTAAATAAGTCGAATCGAGTCAATCGGCTCTTTTACCGTTGGGCTTGGTTCGACCCAAAATGCGTGCAGGTTCACACTATCAAAGTGTGACTTGACTTGACTTGCCCACGAGCTAGTCCGAGCGGTTTTCTATTTTTTTTTTATTTGTGCTAAAAAAAAAAAAAAGAGCGACTCACGAGCCATCAATGAGCTTGTGAACAAGCTTGCTTGAGCCTGCAGCTCATCTCAGACACGAGCCGAGCCGATAAACAGTTCGTCTCACTTCTCACCCTTATGTCTAAGTTAAACTTTTAATCTCGAGTTGCCGGGATTAAATTTTACAAAAAAACATTTGACCACGTTAGAACTTAGAATAATATTTATAATTCTTTTTTTTTTACTCGAAATACCCAGCAAGTGTGATTAACTCAAATAATTAAACTTTTTCTTTGAATTTTTTGAACTCTAAAATTATAAACAAGATAAAAGCCTCAAATTGGAAATTAAAATATATTATTTGATACACACTAAATATAATTAGGCATATAAAAAATAAATTTTATCTTATTTTTCTTTCTCAATATTGTTTATAACAATCCAATTATCTTCCCAACGACATGCCATTTTTTTCTAATAAAAGCACACCAGCAATGTTACGTTTTTTGGTCGATAAAATCAATCTCGAAACAAGAATTTCAATTTTAATTAAGAATTAAGCAAATCACATCATAAGTTTATCCTGCAAAAATTCAATTAAAACAAGAAATAAAAAGGGATTTTAATTATTTCTTATATTAAGGCATTAATTTATGTTAATTATAAATTTGATGGATAAATCATGTGTGTGTATCTAAAAGTAAACAATAAATATGGGATTTTAGGGTGATGATGGAAGTTGTCACACTTTTTATTCTACAAGCAATTGAGAAAAAAAAAATATTTTTGGCTTTCTCAATTGGGAAGGCTTCTTAATTAACAGTAAAGTAAAAGCTTTTGAACAGGTCCAAAACGCCCTTTGCTATCATTCTAAGCAAATGGTCCACCATTTCATCATATCATCTTCTCTGGTGAATAATACCTCCAAAACAGATATTTTCAAAAGGAAAAATTGCAACATTGATCTTCGATTTATGAGATGCGCAGCGTTTGGGTTCTTAACCTATTTTATCTGCTATTGTCTGCTCTAACGTTTCAATTTGTAGTGTTACAAATATGTAATTAATGTCTCGTCCACTTTGTATTAAAAAGTCTGCTTTTAAACGGTTATATACTTATGTTAATTAAAATAAATATAAGGAAATAAAATATAATGAAACAAGAAAGAAGGAAAAAAATGTAAATCATCCACGCTAAGGGTGTTAAATAGGGCGAGCAGAGCCACTCAGCTTGTCGGGCTCGATTCGTCCCATGAACTCACCAATTTTTTATATTTTTTGTTTGAATTGTTTTTTGACTCACTTATGATGAGACGGTTCACACACAAGCCAACAAGCTCGCGAGTCAACTCGTGCAAGTCGATTTTTTTACTGCTCTACTCACCTCACTTTCCACACCTAATTCATACCAATTCTCAGCAACCCCAAAATTGCACTATACCTTGTTGTCATTAGTGGATTGACATAACAGTGTGGGTTGCCATTGACAATCGAGGTAGGAAGCAGAATTCGCCAACAAGTAATAGGATTTAGCGTTCAGGGGTGGGTGAGGATGTGTGGAGGAGCTAGTGATTTGAATTTCCTTTTTTCTTTTTCCTTTTTTCTTTTTGGTTATCATTTTTCTTTAACTAAAAAATGATCACGAACGACACTATAAAGATAGTTAAAATGGAGGACGAAATTATCACAAGGGTTATCGATAAGGGACCAATTGTGCAATTTTCACGAGTTTCAACTTTCAAACTTCAAAAGGAATGTATATTTGGTAAGAGAATAATTAGACTGACTGCAGGCCATTCTTCTTATCTGTCTTTCATCACTATATAAACCACACATGCACACGCTCTCTCTTTCTCTCTCTACACAAAGTTTAATTTAGAGACAGAAAATGTTGAATATTGTTGTTTGGGTAATGTTTGCATTGGTGGCCGCCGGCGGAGTGTTGCCGACCGCCGCCGTAGAGAAGGGTTCGCCTTCTAAATCACTACAAGACGCAGACAGAGTAATAAAACTACCGGGGCAGCCGGCGGTGAGTTTCAAGCAATATGCTGGTTATGTCACTGTGAATCAAACTCATGGAAGAGCACTGTTTTATTGGTTTTTTGAAGCCACCAAAAATCCTCAAACGAAACCTCTTGTCTTATGGCTTAATGGAGGTACGTACATCAAAATTATACATACAACCCATATTTTTTATTTGCTCGTTTAGTAAGATAAATTGTACAGTAGTATACACGTCAAGTTTTCTGCATCATGTAAAAGAATTAAGGGTTATGGTGTCCATAATAGACACATGGAAGACCCTTATGGTGTCCATAATGGACACATGGAGGGCCCCCCAGGAAAATGACATGTACACATATCATTTTTCAAAAATTAATTATAATAGACAACTAGATTGTGTTGTATTCACGTCTTAGGTTATTTAAGGTATTAAGTACAAACAAGAAAGAACGTTTTGTTAAAGATGGAACAAGAATTTAAAATTTTATTATGTAGTATTGTTCAATACCACTATGTTTCAAATACACGTCTAGTAAAATTACGCCCCTTTTTATGTTAACCACCGTTTGGTATCAATTTAAAAATTTAGATAGTCAAATTAATTAAATTTACTTATTTATTATGCATACCTTTCATATGGCCTGTTATTAATTTTCTTACTATTTCTGTTTATAAATTATTCATAATTTTAGATTTATAATTTGTCAAATACAACTAAAATTATGAATAATGCTATCTAATATCAGTGATGCAACAATACAATCATAAGTGTCTTATTGACTCAAGTAAATGTAGAAAATATTATATGACTCATTTAATGTCACCTAAACGAGTTTTGTAGCACAACTGGTATATTAATTATAATTATTCTAAAATTATTGCTTCCATCCCTATACAAATGATTATTTTTTTTACCACATCTGGAAATGAAAATTCATTTATTAAAATTGGAATTTTGAAAGCATAATTGACTAGAAATGACTTTTCACTAACGAAATATTGAATTTCTATAATTTTCTTGTTCGATATTTAGAATCTTCGTCAGATATAAATATTATCGAGATATTCGAGAAATTTTCATTCAATTCTTTAACTACAATTTTCATTTTGAAAATATGGAATCCAAAGAAATTTATGTTTATAAAAAATAATATAATATTAATAAATAATTAATAGAGACAATTTTATCTATTTAAATTTACTTTTCACTCCCCCTCATTCACTCATAATGGGCCTGTACCGGTTGCCAGCCCGGCCCGGCTCGTTATACAACGGGTCAGGGCTGTTAGCCTTGAAAATAAATTAGATATTTATCTATTTTTATTTTGAACATTTCAGGTCCTGGTTGTTCATCTATTGGTTACGGTGCAGCTGAAGAATTAGGGCCTTTTTTAACACAAAAAGGCAAACCAGAGCTCAAATTAAACAATAACTCCTGGAATAAAGGTATGATTAATGCAAAATTATTTTATATACTTCACTTTCTCATCATGTTTTTTGGCAACCTTCAATTTACCTCTTGGCACGTCGGAATTAAGGTAGATTGAATAACTCGGCAATGTATTGAGTAAGAAAAATAAGTTAAAAATTTTACGACAAAATCATCTCCAGTATTATAACTACTTTTGTACTGCTTCATTAAAACTACATTTTATTTTTTCCGTGTGTAGCGGCCAACTTACTTTTTGTAGAATCTCCCATTGGTGTTGGATTCTCGTATACAAATAGCAGCAATGATATCAACGAGCTCGGTGACAAAGTGACGGGTAACATAACTCAATCTTTAACAGTATCCGTACTAGACAATGTTAAACAGTATTAATAACCCGTTTAACAAGACTTTTGAAAAGTCAAAGTTCCTTTTGAAACTAAGACGCTAATTTTAAATATGTTTATATAATTTTTTAAGAGTACTTTGTTTCGCGAGAAGCACTTTTAGAGAAAGTTGATTTAAAATAACTTTTTGAGAAAGCTCTTCGACTAAAAGCAGAAGCTCTGTCAAACGTCAAACGGGTTCTTAAAAAAAATAAGTTAAAACCTCATGTATTTTGATATATATGATACGAATGCACGCTTAGAAACCTCCATTATGGTACTTTTTACTTTTTTGCTTTTGTAATCAATCAGCTCAGGATTCATACAACTTTTTGGTCAACTGGTTCAGAAGATTTCCACAATATAAATCTCACGAGTTCTACATTGCTGGAGAAAGTTATGCAGGTAGTCAAAATTAAGTAACTTTCCACTTATTTTGCTTTTACTTTAATAAAAGGGCTAGCTTAATTGCTTATTTTATTTTGCTATGATGTACATTTTAGGTCACTATGTCCCTCAACTTGCGGAGGTTATTTTCGATAGCAATAAAAAGGTTACCAAGGACGACCACATTAATCTCAAGGGATTTATGGTGCGTTTTATTTAAAATCTTGTCCGTTTTCGTGTACAGTTTGACAAGATTTGACTTCATTTCGATTCTAAATGCAGATAGGGAATGCATTGGTGGACGATGAAATGGATCAAACTGGAATGATTGATTATGCATGGGATCATGCTGTGATTTCAGATAGGTTGTACCAAGAAATTAAAACCAAGTGTAACTTTAGCAATGAACATCTGCCAGATGAATGCGATACAGCTCTCAACAAATACTATGATGTTTACAAAATTGTGGATATGTATAGCTTATATTCACCGACTTGTGTCAAAGGAAATTTCAGCAGCACGAATAGAAAACTTCCGAGGATTCAAGGCGTCGTCGCTCCTCGACTGATGTCTAAAATTGTGAGTTTTTTATTCTTCTTGTTCAGTATTGGACAGAATTGTTGAGTCGAGCATATCGAATATGTCGTGGAAATGTTTATTTGTTCTTGAAATTGATTTTACAGGATGAATGGCACAAGAAACCAGCAGGGTATGACCCTTGTGTGACAGATTATACTCAGATATATATGAATAGGCCAGATGTACAAGAAGCTCTTCATGCAAATATCACCAAAATTTCATACCCGTGGACTCATTGCAGGTAATTTTCACCTTACATATATAGTATTTTTTTATTTTTTTTAAAATTCTTTCAAACCTATATAACCTCTAGAGGTGTAGAGTGTGTCGAGTCGTTGGTTGATATAGTTCTTGTCAATTTTAACAATTATTTTTTTCTTTTTTTTTTTGCCTTTTCATTTCATTAGTTAAAAAATTAAAAAATTTTATGCGTCTCAACTCCCTCCCTCCCCTTTGGAGCCAGCACTCTCTTACCGTATTCTTTTTGGGCCATGCCTGCCCTGTTCCGAACATGCTAGGCTTGTTCGGCTCGTTGACTGGTCATATATCCAGCCTGCAAAATGTACAAGCCTCCATTGGTCGGCCTCTTAAAGTACTAGCGGTGCGACGTGTTTTCACATCACTCTCACCCCCTCCCAAGCGACCGAACACATTTTGACACCACTTCCACAGCATTCCTTCTTACATATTCGACTATTTACACAATGTAATTTGAACTAGCTTGATCTGTCTGGTTCGATGGGTGAAATCGGGAATCAGGCACTAAGTCGGGTCGAGTAGGCAGAAAAAATTTATCCATTTAAAAAACCGTCCGAAAATCAGTTGACACTCTTGATTTTACGGAAACCCATTGACCCGTTTTCGTTTCCGATCTTATCACCTATTTAAATTTATTAAAACTATGCAAAACCTGTTCAAAACCCATCTTTTAATTTTTATTTTTATTTTGTGAATTTGTTTATTTATTTATTTATTAAAATCATCTAGCGAGTCCCTTTTTGATCCTTGACACTCTTCCTTTTTCAAGTCGATGCTTGGATTGATTTTCAAAACATTGATTTACACATTACTTAGTAATCTTTTTTCCTATGTGAATGGAGTAATTTATTATTATTATTATTATTATTTAGTGAAATAGTATAAATCATATTGTAGAATATTATGCAATTAATCCATTAATTTATTTGTTTTTTTCAGAAAAAAAGTAAAGTAATTATTTTTCATGTGGTATGTAGCGACAATATTACGTTTTGGAGTGATGCGCCCGCCTCCATACTCCCTATAATCTCCAAGCTTGTTGCTGGTGGTATACGCGTATGGGTTTACAGGTAATTAAAAAATAAAATAAAAAAATAGTATAGCAATAATTACTTAGAAGTTACTTTTAAATAATTGCTTAATTGAAACTTTGTAATGACAGTGGAGATACAGATGGAAGAATTCCAGTGACAGCAACAAGATTATCATTAAAAAAATTGGGACTGAAAATAAGTCAAGATTGGACACCATGGTATACAAACAAAAAGCAGGTACTTTCTTAAAAAACACCTCAACTTTTAATAAAATTTCATGTTGGTAGTTATATTTTCATTTTGCTTCAAATTGATCGCTTATCTTAAACTTGGTTAAACATTATGTTGCTAAGCCCTTGTTTGGAACAAATTATTTTCAAAGTACATTTTACTCTTTTATTTTCAACTAAACGTTCTTCAATAAAATAATATTATATGCAAACCCAAAATTTTTCCTTATTTTCTAACCACAAATTCTCCATCAAATCACAATTTCAAAATTCATTTTTATAAAAAAAAAAAAAATGAGGCTCGAGCATGCTCTAAACGTAAATGTTTGGTTACGATTTCATCCCTGCTCGAGCTTGCCTTGACTGTCTAGATGGTAAAAACTATCATCCCACCTTTTTAGTTAGTCGAAGTAAAACATTAAGGTATAAATGATCTTGGGGCTCATTTTGCAGAACTTCTGCTTTTTGTAGAAGAGATTTCAAAAATGCTATCTTATATCAACTTCTTCTAAAAGCATTTTAGTCAAACAAAACACCCACAAGAATTATCTAAACATGTTCAAAAAAGAATTTCTTAATCTCAAACATCACTTTTGATTTTTTTGAAAATCATGTCAAATGTACATTTGAACTTTGCTAAAACTATGCTTCCATTTGTCTTTAGTAGGCCCAGTTCTTGCCTAAGGCCACCTATGCAGTGACATTGGGCCTCAAGATATAAGCAATAAAATTTGAAAGTCCAAAAATAGTTCTTATTTGTAAGATTTTCTTGCATCAAATATTTTGATGTACTAGTGCAAATAAAGAGAAAGTTGTTCCCTCCCTACCTAATAATGTATTTTAATTTCCGTTCTAATTGATGCTTTTGAATTTTTTCATTTTTAAATATATGATATTTTGGATAATAAATGACAGTAATGGATTACACCCCCCCCTCACATGGAGGGGGGCCCACTCACAATAAAATATTCGTGGGCCCCCCTCCATGTGAGATGGTGCAATCCATTAGGTAATGGATTGGGTGTACATCTAGCACAATCCCTCCAAAAACCTTTATATTTTATTTTTTGAACACAAAAATTGATTCTCAAACGGTAAGTGAGTACCATAAGTATAATGTTCTTCATCACGAGAAAGAGAAACTGTTTGATTTATTTGATATCAATGAGCTTGTAAAAAACAAAAAAAAAAAAAGAATATTTGTAAGAGCCTCATGATAATTTATCGTTTAGCACTTCAAAATCTTGGATTAATCTATGTGGCATAATGTGAGTGGAGTGGGCCCCACCCCACTCACATTATGTCAACCCCGCATGGCCCCAAAATCTTTAGGACCGACTCTGATCTTTAACTCTCGCTTTCTTGTTGATACTTTGCATAGGGTTTAAAACTTTGTCCATCACTAGCTTTTAAAATGTGTCACTTTAATCACGTACGTTGTTTCTTTATAGGTGGGCGGGTGGACGGTGGAGTACAGGGGGCTAATGTTCGTGACGGTAAGAGGAGCCGGGCACCAAGTTCCTAGTTTTAAACCCAAACAAGCTCTGCAACTATTTGTCCATTTCTTGGCAAACAAAAAATTGCCATCTTCCCCATTTTGAACATTCATTTGATATATTAATTTTCTTGTTCCTCAAACTACAATTATTATAACATTTTATTTATTTGGTGTTTTAGATTCTTGAAATGTCTAGCAAAGAAAGATGACATTTTTACTTTTTTTCTCAAAATTGAATACCCATAGAATGTGAATTGGCTTATTCGAAAAATGAGTTGTTCTTTGGAAGATTTATCTCGTGTTTGGTACTGCAACCACACTTACCAAGTAGAGGTGTAGAGGTCAAAAAATTGCATATCATATAGTTGTCGGATTTTTCTATAAATGCCGGTTGAAGTTGTAATTTTAATCAATATTCTTCAATTCACCTCATATTTTATCCACGTTCATATAAATTTCCCAAGATTTAATAGTCTTCAACACGATAAGTGCGAACTTCTTTTGGCAAGAGTAAAACTAGGGGCAAATAATCAGTCAATTGCCTTAATCGTGAGACGAATAAGGAAGTTGCAAAAATTCAACTCATAAATGGTCAAGCCAAATCCTTCGAAATTAGTAAGGAAATGCTCGAGTCTAGGCAAGATTTTACTATTCGTCAATAATAATCGAAGTCATATCCTACCTAAGAAAACCTAAAAGGAGAGTTAAGATCATTGAAAAATCAATAGAGCGGATATACATAAAAAATACACAAGTAACATATTTATTTCCCATCCCCATAAGAAAAATACTTCAAGACGTAATGGTTAACTATTTCATTTGATCTTGTTTTACACGTAATTATTTAGTGGAGACAAGCCCATGGATGGGGTAGTCATCCAATTTTCTTCTGATTTACAATTTCATTTGATCTTGTTTTACACGTAATTATTTAGTGCAGACAAGCCCATGGGTAGGGGTGAGCAAAATATTCGAAAAAACGTCTAAACCAACCGACTCGAGTCGATTTTCAACGAATTAGCAATTTGAATGGGTTAGACCAATCAAAAAGCTGTCGGGTGGGGTTGGATAGAGCGTTGTGCAACCAACATGATAAAACTTGACCCATATGTCACCCGTTTGATTTTTTTAATTTTAACAATTCAAAGCTTAAATAAAGAAATTTAAAATCAAATCAAAACGTTAATCCCCAATTCGCCACAAACGGATAAGCCCGAAAAGGAAGAAGAAGAAGTGAAGAACCCTAGCAGGCCAGCCCTCATATATACAGATTTACATATATGTATCACATATTTATGTAAAATAATAGATTTTAATTATAAACTTACATATATAGCTCTACAGTCATCTTTATTGAAACGAATTGATTCTTGTGATTTGTGTGAATATTTATATTTTGTTCTTGTGTACTGATCTAGATTGTGGTTTTGCAGCTTTTGATAAAGTCTATTAGTAGGTTCAAGATTTGAGGTTTTCCTCTGAAGATAGAGGGTATTCCTTTTGGATTGTGATACGTATATATCACAACTTATAGATTTATTTATCAACAAATGATATGATACGATTCAGGGCCAGATCCAAAAAAAGTTTTTAAGCCGGACTAATATGTAAAGAAAAAAATTACACAAAAAATTTGTTTTTACTTTTAAAAAAAATTACGACAAAATAAAAATAAAAATGAATTGGGCTGGGGGAACTGGGTTGGATAAATCCGTCCATGATAAAATTTGATTGAGTCAAAATCTTACCGGCCAAATAAAAAATGTAATTCTTTCGATTCTTTTTTGTTATTAACCCACACTACATAAGCAACCATTTAAGTAGTGAAAAGATTTTGATAGTTTTAATTCAATTTATCATCATCTCATCAATTTGTAAAAGAATATGTAAATGGTAATGTGCAACAAACATTTTCCATTCGCTTTTTTTTTTTTAATCATTTTTGGAAGCAAGCCCAAATTTTTTGAAGCATGCTAGGTGTACAACCTAGTTTACAACTTGGTCTACAATCAAAGAGTTGGAAGAGGTTCACACTATACATTTCAAAAACTATTTTTTAATCAATGGTGTGATTCCTACGTCTCACTAGTTGTCAACCAAGTTGTAAGTTGTACAACTAGAATAATTCAAAACAATTGAATTAAGCTAGTGTACATTCCATGTGTTACATCTTGTTTAACATTATGTGCGAGTTAAAAAAGTGTTGAGCGGAAAAGTGTTTTTTTTTTTTTAAAAATTGTCAAATTATGTGTCACCACGTGGCACAACGTAAAAAAATGTACGTGTAGCATGATTGATTTTTTTTTATGTTAGTTTAAGCCGAAACCCAAATCATAATTCTGAAATGAAAACAACACAAATCAATTTGGTTTGATTTCAAATTCGGATTGGATAAGTTTAACGGTCTTGCTAGGGGTGATGTACTCTTAGCATTATTCTAAGTTTAAATTGCAATATATCCAAACGGTCATGCTACATGTACATAAAGGTTGACATAATGATTTACTCTCATATGAGTTCATAGATTTTGACACATTGATCTTGACAATACATTTTTGACACATAGGAGCTGTTATTGTTGACTTTTATTAGACGAGTGGGACCCAATAACGACTATATTTTCAATTTTAATTAGATTTTAAGAACGACCGAACACGCCCATATAAGAATTCACATGTCATCAAATAATTTCGATACATGATAATGCTAATGAAAAATATTACATTCTAACTAATTCAATTTATTCTGAGAGACTCATACTGTTATATACTAGAGAGAGAGAAAAGAAGAAGAAATAAATGAGTCAAAACTCAATTGTTTATTTTATTGATAATCAAGACCCTATTTATATGGTCCAAAATGAGAGTTATAATTGAAATAAAATAGACTCTAAATTAGATAAGACTTATTTATGCATGTTGATAAGACTACGTAATCATCAATATTTATCTTATAGTTTTACAACATTGAAATGTTTTGTTTCTTTTTAATTACTGTATACGTTTCTCTCTCTCCTTTTTTTTTTTTTTAATGTATTTAACTTTATTTCTCAACTATTGATTATGTATTCAACTCAATTCAATAATTCAAATAATTGTTACTAAATCAAAATAAGACCACAACATTAATTTCAAAAATAATTGTTCCATTAAAAAATTAATGAAGCATATAGCGAGACATTATCGCTTTGGTCATATTGCCCGTGGTTTTTTTGACGTCTCATATATTTTGTCCAAAGATCAATTGGTGGATGACCTTACCGAGCCTCTCTCCTCCCAGCCATTGAATTCTTAAGATCCAAGATCGACATCTGCAATGAGAGTTCGGTCTTGTGGGGACATGTCTGAGAGATAATCTCCACCCCTAAAATCATGCAACCTTATTCTCTATTGTCAATTTATGTAACTCAAATTATTGTTGATGTATGTTAATTCTATATTTCTAGGATTAGATAATTACTTGAAACATATACAAGAAAAAAAAACTGTCAAATTATGTGTCACCACGTGACACAACGTAAAAAAATGTACGTGTAGCATGATTGATTTTTTTTATGTTAGTTTAAGCCGAAACCCAAATCATAATTCTGAAATGAAAACAACACAAATCAATTTGGTTTGATTTCTTGGATAAGTTTAACGGTCTTGCTAGGGGTGATGTACTCTTAGCATTATTCTAAGTTTAAATTGCAATATATCCAAACGGTCATGCTACATGTACATAAAGGTTGACATAATGATTTACTCTCATATGAGTTCATAGATTTTGACACATTGATCTTGACAATACATTTTTGACACATAGGAGCTGTTAATCAAATTGTACATTTTGTGTGTACAAGTAGTTTAATCATATCCAAATGGGTTCTGCTACAAGTACATTGAAGTGTACATAAGGGTGTCCATAATGGACACCCGCCACCCCCTATTGGATGAAATGCCGGTCCCACAGGCACTCCATCCAATAGGGGGGTGCCGGGTGTCCATTATGGACACCCTTATGTTCACCCCAATGTACAAGAAGAATAATCATATCCAAATTGACTCAACTTGATCCACGTCTAGCGCTATTGATGGTGTCATACAATGATCACTAGCAATATTTTAAATCAACATCTAACATAACTTTTTCGCTCATAAATTAAACCCACGACTAATTATATTCACAATGGATAATTAGCACAAAACATTTTAATCGTTTGTATTCATTGCGCAAATTATTTTTATCATTTTAAATTTAGCATT
>CAIGRT010140970.1:0-14400 GCA_903798405.1 Fraxinus platypoda
CAAATAGCTGCACTGACATCACATGAAACTCTAAAGAAATCAGATTCCATCATGGATGCCTCAACTTCATACTGTGAGTCAGAAAAGGAGCAAGTCCAGTATTTGAATGGCAGAAACATCAATTAGAGAGCAAACTCCGCAGCAAACAAGTACTGTAACGACCCGACCTCTCGCCTTAGCCGTTACATCATACGTACTGTCCGCTTTAGGGTGGGAAAAGTCCACTTATCCCCTTACGGCTTTCTGACGCGTCCTTCAAGATTTGAACCCAAGACCTCCATCATATGGAAGACTTAAGTTGAATCCTGGTACCAATTGAGCAACTTGCCCAATTGGTACCAAGATTCAACTTAAATCTCACATATGATGGAGGTCCTGGATTCGAATCCTGGTGGAAGCGTCAGAAAGCCGTGAGGGGTAAGATGGGCCTAGGTCCTCCCAAAGCGGACAGTACGTATGATATGATGACGGCTCCGGTGTGAGGTCGGGTCGTTACAAAAAAATGCACGTTTTTTTTGTAACGATCCAAGTCTCTATACCCAAGCCGTTAGCTTGCATACTGTCTGTTTTAGGTAGGCTTATGCCCACTTACCCCTCACAACTTTCTGACGCGTCCCCCAGGATTCGAACCCAAGACCTCCATCATATGGGAGATTTAAGTTGAATCCTGGTACCAATTGAGCAAGTATCACGGTAAGTGGGTATAGGCCCACCCAAAGCGGACAGTACGCAAGCTAACGACTTGGGTATAGAGACTTGGTTCGTTACAATCCCTCTTCAAGCAACCACGGTTGGAGCTCGGTAAAGGCCCCACAAAACCTTAACCATCTATACAACAAGCTCCAATTTTTGAACTCAAACAATTGCCCTCTCACCTTTGATATGCATATTTGGGAGAGAAGAATTCACTTCCGGTAATTATCTCGAATAATCTTACAGAATCAAAGGAAGATCAGTTGTTGAGGGTACTTCGGGATCACAAGATAGCGATAGGGTGGGCCATCTCATATAAAAGGGATAAGCCCTTCCATTTTCATGTACAAGATACTGATGGAGGATGATTACAGAGCCTCGATTGAGCATCAACGTAGATTAAATCTTACTATGCAAGAAGTGGTAAGAAAAGAGGTATTAAAGCTTTTGGATGCAGGGATTATTTACCCTATATCAAACAGCCATTGGGTTAGCCTAGTACAGGTCGTGCCGGAAAAAGGAGGGATTACAGTAGTTCTAAATGAAAATAACGAGCTCATTCCTACGCGCACAGTCACTGGATAGAGAGTTTGCATTGATTATCGTAAACTCAACAATGCCACGGGGAATGATCATTTTCCCCTTCCTTTTATTGTCAAATGTTGGAGAGACTGGCGAGACACGCTTACTACTACTTTCTGGATGGTTATTCGGGGTACAACCAGATCCCTATAGCTCCAGATGATCAGGAAAAGACTACCTTCACATGCCCCTATGGCACTTTCGCTTCTAGAAGAATGACATTCGGATTATGCAATGCACCAGCTACTTTTCAGCGATGTATGATGTTCTTTCTTCTCGGACATGGTGGGAAATATAATTGAGGTAGTCATGAATGATTTCTCAGTCTTTGGGAAGTCATTCAACTAATATCTTGAACATTTGGGTAAAGTGTTGCAGCCGTGTGAGGACACCAACCTTGTGCTAAACTGGGAGAAGTGTCATTTCATGGTTTAGGAAGGGATTGTGTCAGGGCATTTGATATCAGCTAGGGGTATTGAGGTCGACAGAGCTAAAATACAAGTCATTGAGAAACTACCACCGCCAGTGATAGTGAAAGGAGTTAGAAGCTTTTTGGGTCACGCTGGGTTCTACCGTCGATTCATCAAGGACTTTTCCAAAATTTCAAAGCCCTTATGCAATTTATTGGAAAAAGGGGCTCAATTTCACTTTTCTGAAGACTGTTTAACATCATTCAACACTCTAAAGGAAAAGTTGGTGTCTGGTCCAATTTTGGCTGCTCGAGATTGGTCATATCCATTTGAGTTTATGTGTGATGCCAGTATCATGCAGTGGGGGCAGTATTGAGTCAACGGAAAGAAAAGATTTCATATGCCATTCACTACGCCGTAAGACTTTGGATGAGGCTCAAGTAAATTATGCCACTATAGAAAATGAGCTGTTGGCGGTGGTATTTGCCTTTGACAAATTCAGGCCATATTTGATTGGGTCAAAGGTAATTGTCTACACGAATCATGTTGTCTTGAAGTATCTGATGAGCAAGAAGGATGCGAAGCCGAGACTTATTAGATGGATAAAAAAGTTCGACCTAGAGATTAAAGATTTCGTTGCAAGAGTTCGACCTAGAGATTAAAGATAAAAAAGGGAGTGAGAATGTAATCACCTATCTCATTTTGAATCACAGGAGTCAGACCATATAGAGGAAATCAGTGAAGTTTTCCCAAATGGGATGCTATTTCAGATCATTACTACGCCATGGTACGCAGACTACGTAAATTATTTGGCCCGCTCCATCTTCCACCGGAATACTCAAGTCATCAAAAGAAGAAATTCTTCAGTGACTTGAAACACTATTTTTGGGATGATCCATTTCTTTATAGAAGGGGTCCGGATCAGATTATACATCGATGTGTACCGGAAGTAGAGCAGCATCAAGTCCTAGAATCTTGCCACTCGGCACCATATGGAGGTGATTTTGCAGCAACCAAGACAACACCAAAGGTACTACAATCAGGTTTTTATTGGCCTACGTTGTTTAAGGATGCACATTATATGGTAAGAAATTGTGATAAGTGCCAAAGGACCCCGAAACATCTCTAGAAGGAATGAGATGTCATTAAACAGCATTCTGGAAGTTGAGATATTCAATGTTTGGGGTATCGACTTCATGGGACCGTTCCCTTCTTCCTACGGTCAGCAATATATATTGGTGGCAGTGGATTACATATCCAAGTGGGTTGAGGCTATGGCTTTACCAACTAACGATGGTCGCGTGGTAACTCAGTTTCTTGAAAAAGAACATTTTCGAAAGGTGTAGTATCCCCAGGGCTATTATTAGTGATGGTGGGAAGCATTTCTGCAATCGCTTATTGGCTATGTATGGAGTGAAACATAGTGTCGCAACTCCGTATCATCCGTAAACTAGTGGCCAAGTGCAGATCTCTAACATGGAGCTGAAAAAAAATCTCGAGGCGACAGTCAATGCGTCACGTAAAGATTGGGCTAAAAAATTAGATGATGCTCTTTGGGTATATAGAACAACATTTAAAACTCCAATTGGCATGTCTCCATATAGGCTGGTATTTGGAAAGGCTTGTCATCTACCTGTTGAGCTCGAGCATAAGGCATATTGGGCAACACACTTGCTCGATTTTAATATGAAGGAGGCAGGGGAAAAGAGGGTTCTTCAACTTCATGAGCTCGATGAGTTTCGTTTGGATTCATATGAGAATGCAAAGAATATAAGGAGAAAACCAAGAAATTGCATGATAAGCATATACGGGAAAAGGAGTTTGAGGTTGGTCAGCAAGTGTTGATGTTCAATTCACGCCTCAAGCTCTTTCCGGGAAAGCTAAAATCTAGGTGGTCAGGTTCTTTTTACGGTAGTGGCCGTGTTTCCGCATGGCGTTGTGGAAGTGGTGTCTCAAGATCAGCAAAGGAAATTCAAAGTGAATGGACAGCAGTTGAAGGCTTATTGGGGAGATATCTACTCCAGTGAGAAAATAACCGTACCTCTTAATACTACAGACTAGCCTAAGCATCGAAGTCGAGCTATCGACTATAAACCAATGCTTATTGGGAGGCAACCCAATTCTCTTCCCTTTTATTTATTCAGTTTTGATGCATTAGTTTATGATTTTTATTACTTAGGTAGGTTAATGTAAATCAACATCATTCGTCCATTACATTTGTCACAAGAGTCTTGCATGTGTTCAGTTAAGTTTCGAACGGGAGTTGCATGGGTTTGGGGGATGTGACCATTCTATTTAGGTGAGTAAAAAAAAATTTGCACGTGGTTAAAGGGAAAATAATTTTTTTTCGAATATGTCTACGTATTTAAATAGTATACATTTTTTCTATTTTTGGGGTCATACCACTTATAATAGTAGGTTTGCAGCAAAAAGGGGAGGGGGGGGGGGGGGCACGCCCAGTGGACCAGAGTGCCCGAGGCGCGCGCCTCTAGAGGAAATTGGCCAATTGGGTGAGGCGCGCACCTCAGCCCGGGTGGGGGGTTTTAAAACCCCTCCACCCGGTTTTTTAGCCCCTTTTTCCTTTCTTCTCTCTTTTCTTCATTCACACACACCATTTTCCCTTCTCCGTACCCCATGAGATTTCTCCATTAGTTTCGAATTAGGTATTCCCATTTCCTAAGTCATCATCCATCAACATACCACCTTTTCTCATTTCACACCATACATTTTCAAGTTTTCAAAGGTAAAATGGCAATTTCTCTACTTTGCTTCTATGGAAATTTTTCCTGCAATTCTTATGGTTTGTGCTATGCCATTTGTAGTCATGGATGTTGGGTTTTTACGTAGTGCTAGTTTTTCCTTATACTTTGTGGTGTTTGGGCATTCATTCTATTTATGCATGATTTCTTTGTTGTTCATTCTTAGGATTGTGTACCCAGTGTTTGATAAAATGCCCCTGTGAAGTGTTTGGCTACAATTGTGCACTATACTCATCTCTCAAACTTTTGGTTATGAGATGAGCCTTCTCACATGTTTGCATTCCTATATGCACCACATTTTTTGTATACAATTGGGCAATGCAAGCATTTAGGGATTCCTTCTATGCATTACGCATAATCGACTCTTTATTCCCCCGATGCATTTTACTGCTTTTATTGGTCACATTTATTTCACCTTTGGACTAATGGTTTCCTTCGCCTTGTAATAGGATGCCTCCGAAATGACAACGTCCAGCCTCTACATCTAAAGGAAAAGAAACGGTTGGCACGTCTGGCACTATAGCACGTACACGTGTCGACGACGACGAAATGAGGCTTTTCCTTAGTGCTGATCACAAGAGGCTTTTTGAGAGGATATTCCAGAAGAGGAAAATGTGGCCAAAGAGGCATGTTGTTCTGGACGATTTCGAGAGCTATGAGATCTCTACTCTTATTGGCAGAGCACGGTGGGCAGGGGTGATAGAAAAGCCCCATCGGGTATATCCAATTTTGGTTCAGAAATTTTATGCAAACTTTAACAAACAGCTTGACGATCCATAATCGAACCACGAGCACTACACCTGGATTAAGGATAAGTGGGTGATGTTCACCCTCGAGGTGATTGATGAGTATTATGGTTTGACGCGGGACAACATCATCCCGATACCTCTAGAGCCTATGACCCTGGTAGTTTAGATGCTCTACGAAAAATAGGAGAAGAGTTTGAATATTCCCTTGACTCGTTCATTGACAGTGCTGATGAAATATCTGCCACAAATATTGAGCCCACCTCGTATATGTCTACTTTCAACTTTACCAAAGTGAGACTTCTCTTCCACTTGGCACGGGGTTTCAAGATTGATTTGGGAACCTTCATCTACAATCAAATTGTTGAGTTTGGTTCGGTACCGCAGGCACGTCAGAAGAAACCCAGCCGCTCACTTAATCATAATTTATCAAAATTAAAAGTATAAATAAGCGTATTAAATACATTTATTAAATACCCTAAAAGTTAGACTCTTGTTCGTCTCGAGCAAGATTATCTATCCAACACATATGCAAACAAAAATTATCAAGTTAAATAATAACCTACTGTATTTACTAGCTTAGAAATTGCTCATGTAATTCATAAGAAAAGCTTCTTAGGTTTGTAGCAAAACATAGTTTAATTTGTCCAATGCTCGTCCAATATGTGTATGTGCATAATCAATTCAATCACATACCTTTTCAAGTTGTTCTCATCCCGAACAAAGATACTTCGGAAGAGAAAGATGTACATTGAAGGAATATTACACTGAAATTGAGAAATCTTTAAATAGTAAAGATGATAATGATATTAGTATGTAAAATTTTTGTTATATTTATTTTATGAATCATGCTACAAGTACATTAAGTTTCACATCAAGTTTTACGTTGTTCCACGTGGCGCTATCACATTGGACAGTTTGTGAATTTAACACACTTTCCCTCCACACCGTTTTTGAATATACACACAATGTCAAACTTCATGTAAAGCAAAGAACGTACAAATAGCATTATTCTTATTTTATTTTTCTACTATTACGTAATGTCAATCTATTTTATTTTTAATGACTATTTACTCTTTTTTCCTTTTCTATGTAGATTCCAATACAAATGATGTATCTACAGAGGATTATTACAAAAATAATGTTATTTATCATTATAATGACATATCATCGATAATGTGGAAACTTAGGTGAAATAATGAGATAGGATAATTCAATTTCCCTCTATCTCATGAAAATTAAACTATCATAACTATGATCCATCATCATAATGATAAATAGCATTACTCTTATTACAACTTTCTCTTCTCAAGCTTTGGCATTATAATTTTAAGACAATAACTCGATTTTATTTTTTATATATTTTTCTGTATTTTGGAATCATTTATATTTGATTAATTTTACATTGAAGAACTCTTTTTATTAAGTCATGAGCTATTTTAATGAGCAAATTATATTTTCAAATAAATGTGTATTGAAATAACAATTCTACTATGATCGGTTGTTGCAAAATAGCATAGGAAACAAAAGTTACACGTAGTATTCAAAACAAACATTTTTCTCCTTTTTTTTTTTTTGAAATAATCGTTGCGACAAATTGACTTGTTATCCATTCATTTTTTCGCGACATATATATGTTGCAACAATGTTATGGTGACAAATATCATGTTGATAAGCATACTTTTTGCATCAAACAAATAATGTTACAAGTTTGATTATGCAATGAATGACTGAAAGTTGTCGCAAAATAGATTCTATAACTAATATAGCGCAATAATAATACCTACAGCTAACATCTTTTCCTCGCTATATTAGTTTTGCAACAAAAATCTCAATTTTTGCAACATTTTTTTTTTTTGGTCTCAAAATCAATTTCTTTTTGTTGTATGTGATTATTCTCCTTAAAATTGAGTGTCTTAACCACCAAGCTCGGCCTAAGCTTATAGTGGTTTTGCCACTACTTCGACACATTTTAGTGTATTTTATTTTTTATTTTCCATAGTATCACTTCTTCTGTTTTTTAGAACTTTCTTTTGGTTATTGAGGTAGTTTTCATTCTACATTGTACGCAACCTTCTTCGTCGGTGGATTATCTTCTAACATATTGGTGATGTGTCAAATTACTCAAGACTAGTTTTACACAAACAATGTAGGCAACTTTTTTCCACTTGACTTGACTAGTGCAATGTTTTTTCATTTTTTGGTTAACTAATTGAGAGCAAACGAATTATGGTTACAATCTAAGTTTCACCAGTTAGTCAATAAATTCTACACAATATTTTACATGCAAAGAATCAACACCTATCTAAATAGCTACAAACATCGGATCGACCACCCCAAACTATTATTTCCATTAGTTTAGTAGTCGTGTCTTCTATTTTGATTTGATTTTTAACACCCCGTGGTCATAACTAATTCAACATATTCTATCCATTGATCCAACCCAAATAATATGTGATTTTCATTATTATTGTGCTCAAGATAAATTAATCTAACATGGACAAATGTCAAAATAGTCAAAGAGGCATCCCCTAATCACAATTAATAAATCACAAACAATTTCAAATAACATCATCATAGGTCGACAAAATTATCCATTCATGCAAACACATGAAGTTTTATAATTTTTTTATGAGACATAAATGAATATATGTTAACCTATGTAATCATCATGTAAGGACAAATCACACCCCATACTTCAACTATAAATTAGTCCCTAATGTTATTAAAAAGAGAAGCATATCTTATTCGTCCTACAGTTATCTCTGACCTTCATGCAGTTGTTGTCCTTACATGTAAACTATCTTTACCCTTCCTGTAGTTTCCTAATACTGGCCCAAATTTAACACCACCTCGATGATCGAGTTTGGTAGGAGTACGTGGGCCTAGCTGTCAACTGGTTATTCTTCTTGAGGGGCATGTCTTCATCTACATTTTCTTCAACCTCTTATCTTCTTTTAGTTCTGCGCCATTCTCATTTACTTGTATTGAAGACGAGTTCTCTAAAACTTAGGTCATACCTTGTGGTCAATCTATACAACAATGTCACCTTTGATATATAAATGGTAGTATTATGTGTTGTTTGGGCCACATTGGTTTAAATGAATTAATGGAAGAGACGTATTCCATCATTCATTTCACTATGGTGAAGCACGTTGGTGGTTGGCCAATGCTAAGGCTTGTTCCTTGGATATATCAATGTTAAAATTTGGGTGTGACCCAAATTCCTTGTTTGAAATATTGAAAAATTCTATTCAAGTGCACGTCAAGGAGAATTCAAATTTGGAATTCTATTGTAGTTTTATGTCAAGTTAAAGTTCTATTTTAGAAGCCTATTGGGAATTGGAAATTGGTATTGGATTTGAAGAAGAGTTCGGGATGGAAAAAATAATTTGAAAAAAAATATATTTTTTTTGGGGCAGAAAGCCCGGCGCCACCTTGCCTGTTCCGATTTTCCGCATTTTTCTCTCATTTTTCATTTTGAACTCGATTTTTTGGCATCCTACTTCATCAACAACTCTTCTAGGAGGGTTTGAACGTCCCCTACATGATCCTTATAAATATTAGGCTCTTCTATATAATTTTATAGTGTTAGAAAATAGATTATTAGAATTATAGGATCCATTGTAATTTTCTCTCTTCTCCATTATTCTTGAGTCAATAAAATCTATTAATTCCTCTACCATATTTCTTATGTTTATTATTTTTTGCTTGATCTAATGCTTCATTATTTGTCTCACTTCAACAATTCATTTCGGTGGTTGGTTTCATCAAGTGTACTCAAATAATACATAATTCTTGTATTTCTAACATTGCTAACACCGATCCGAGCATATTAATATTTCTTCTAACAAGAGATATTTTTGTTGTTTCATAACAAGTGGCATCAGAGTCTATGTTTAGCAGTTCCGCAGAGCGCAATGTTTTGTTTGTTTGAGGTTTTTGTTCGTGATGACTTCCATGAAATATGACATTCCACTTTTGGATCGGAGCACTAGATTTTCGATATGGTAGGTTAAGATACATGCAATACTCGCACATCTAGATTTGGATGATGCGTTGCTGGGAATTGATAAGATGCCCGCAACTTTGACCACGAAGGAGAAATTACGGAAGGATAAGAAT
The DNA here is from genome assembly GCA_903798405.1 of Fraxinus platypoda. Classification (NCBI taxonomy): domain Eukaryota; kingdom Viridiplantae; phylum Streptophyta; class Magnoliopsida; order Lamiales; family Oleaceae; genus Fraxinus; species Fraxinus platypoda. Next base: position 9,316 of record CAIGRT010140970.1, read on the forward strand.
GCAATTTTTCACATTCATCTTCATCTATCGAATACCATTCTTTATGGTTGAAGTTGGAGCAATTGTGCATGACTAAAAGTCTGATAAAGAAGTTGAACCTCAAGCAGCCTTTATACTCTCATCGAATGGCAGAATGATGATCATTGGAAGTCACCTTTATACTAAAGAGATCTCCGCTGATTTGAAAACCTTGGAAGTAGAGTATGATGATGAAGATTTGGACTTGATCCTATTGTCTTCGTTACCCATTTCGTTTACTTCATTTAGAGACACGATTTTGTATCGTCGTGATACTCTCACCATAGAGAATGTGTATGATGCTTTGTATTCAAAAGATAAGATGAAGCATCTGGTTTTCGAGGCCAGAGATGGAGAAGGCCTGGTTGCTCATGGTGGTTCTCAGTAATCAGATTTGTAACTAAGTAGGGGCACATGAAGAAGGATTGCTACAAATTACAGAATAAAGAAAGGTCGACTGCAAGTCGATATGGGAAGCACTCAGATACTTCAGGTGAAGCAGACCTCGCAGAGAACATTGTAAGTGAAGGAGATCTCTTGGCTATTTCTGACATAGAATCTAAACCAGAGGAAGATTGGATTCTGGATTCAGCGTGTGTGTTTCATATGTATCCTAATAAGGATTTGTTTACTACATATGAAACCGTTTTCAAATGTGTCGTGGCTATGGGAAAATAACGCACATTGTCAGGTTGCTGGAATTGGTACAGTCAGATTGAAGCTACTGGATGGGACAATTAGAACACTTGGCTAGGTTAAACATGTTTCGAATTTGAAGAAAAATCTCATCNGTGTCGTGGTTATGAGAAATAATGCATCTTGTCGGGTTGCTGGAATTGACATGGTCAGATTGAAGCTTTTGGATGGTACAATTAGAACACTTGGTCAGGTTCAACATGTTCCCAATTTGAAGAAAAATCTCATCTCGTTGTCTATCATTGATTAAAAAGGTTATGAGTTATTTGGTGGAAGTGGAAGTTTGTAAGGTTGGCCAGATTGTATTGGAGGGACATAAAAGGTCTCAGTTATACATTTTGTCGGGTCGTGCAGAATTTAGAAGAGTCAATTTGCATAGGTTCAGTACCGTGGTGGACATTCAGTCTGGTACAATATCTTTAGGAGCTCCTATAGGGTCGGATTTGAAGAATACTACTCAATGGAGTTCATGAGATATGGATAATGCCGCTTTGCCACCATCACCTACAGTGCCATTGCATTCAATTGCTAGGGGCGGATCCAGTGGAAAAAGGTATGTGAATGTTGATTTTGTTGAGTATGCTTTCAACGTAGTAGAAGGTGTACAATCTAGCAGGGGGCATTTTTTAAAAGCATTTGGGTTTGATTCTACCTTGGGGTGTGTTACAACCCATTTTGGTAAATTATAAAATCATTACGATTTTTGGAAATTTGAGATAATTCTACAAGAATAGTATTTGGATTCATTGGAAGAGGTGAAGTATTGAGTTTTGTTGGAGAAATTATTATTTTTTTGGTTATTGTTGAACAAGCCAATTCATTTTTTGGTGGAATTCGTGTCAATGTGGAGATTGTTAGAATTTGGGTGTGACCGGAATTCCTTATTTGAAGTATTGAAGTGCATATCAAGGAGAATTCAAGTTTGGAATGCTATTGGAGTCCTATGTCAAGTTGAAATTCTATTTTGGAAACCCATTGTGAGTTGGAAATTAGTATTGGATTTGAAGAAGAGTTCGGGATGGAGAAAACAATTTGAAAAAAAAATATTTTTTTCGGGCAAAATGCCTTGCGTCACCTTGCATGTTCCGATTTTTCTCGTTTTTCCTCTCCTTTTTCATTTTGGACTCTATTTTTTGGCATACTATTTTATCAAAAACTCTACTAGGAGGGTTTGGAAGTCCCCTACATGATCCCTATAAATGTTAGGCTCTTTTATACAATTTTATTGTGTGAGAAAATAGATTACTAGAATTATAGGATCTATTGTAATTTTCTCTCTTCTCCATTATTCTTGAGTTAATAAAATCTCTTAATTTTTCTTCCATATTTCTAGTCTTTATTATTCTTTTGTTTGATCTAATACTTCATTATTTGGCATATAATTTCAACAATTCATTCTGGTGGTTGGTTTCATCAAGTGTATTCAAACAATTCATAATTCTTGTATTTCAAGCATTGCTAATAGCGATCCGAACATATTAATATTTCTTCTAACAAGAGATATTGTGGTTGTTTCATAACAATAAATTGAGCTAATTCATTCCACTCGGTGATTTCGGGCTCTTTGGAACCTTTTCCTTTATTGTAATAATCTAAAAATAGGACTAAACCATTTCCTTTAGCTCTTGTGGTCGAGACTCTTGGAGGCATTGTGTGAGAGTAATATGCTACAAAACACAAATAACACATTAGACCAGATTCTATGTCATCAAATTGAATAAGGATACTATGCACGTCATGATAAGTAACATGCAATATGAAGTGAATGACGTGAATTATGTGAAATTCTCATTATGTTTAATGATTGTGGAGTGAATAATATTCCAAAACTTAATGTGATATAGTACCACAAGAGTTTGGGGTTATAGTAGACAAGAATGATATAGTACCAAAACTTAATGTATTTTCCTTTTTTTCATTCCCATAATATCTTCAATGAATGCGAAGAAAAAAGGTATCACATGGATCACTAGAAAAAAATCTTTTTTTTTTGTCCAACTAGATTCTAAGAGTTTGGAGCATTAAATATCTTGTATCCATAGAACATCTGGCGTGACATAGATAATGAATACATAGGAGTTAATATCATTCCAATTACCAACAAAAACATCTCTGAACAAGGTTCTAGCACCATGCCAAATGTCTAAACCTTTCCATTCTACAAAAACTTATATGTTAAGTTAGGCACATATAGAAATTGTGGGCAATAATTGAGCAAAAATTTAGTAGGCCAATTCATCAAACACCTTATGTGCAAACAAAAATATCTACCTTTATCTTCGTACTTGCAATTTCCAAACAAATAGCATTCAAGTAATACTCATCAAATCCCAATAATTCATTCAATATCCAGTTTATATATTTTGAAAAATAAAATTTTCAAAATAGTGAAAGATGTAAAACCTTACCTGGGATGTGTTGAGTAGGGAAAAGAGTAGATATGCTTGCTCTTAATTTTTAATGAAATCAACAAATTTCATTCAAGAATGCAAGATGAAGGAATATTTATGTTGTGAAAGTATAGTTAGGTTTGGAGTGGGAGGGGGAGGAAGGAGAATGAAAGGAATTGGGGAAAGTTTGAAGAATAAATTGAATTGAAAAGTACCATTCCAATTTTTTTTAAGTTGTAAATTTTATTTTATTTTATTTTTAAATTGTATACGACAACCAGTGATTTGCTTATGGCATATAGGGCATTACGCCTACCGAGGGTTTGCAACCCATGATAATTTTATTTTTTAAAAATTAATTTTTGACAAGTCAAACCCATTGAAGGTTGACCGAGGGTCGCATACCCACGATCTAATTTTGTCATGTAGAGATTCCAGGCCACCATGGTTTGACCGCGGGCTTACAACCCACGATTGACCCAAGTTCAATCATTTTTTAAATATGGAAAACGTGCATATGCAATCCTAAAATAGTTTATGTATTATAATTTCTCAAATTTAAAAACATTAGAGTTTAGAAATTGATTTTCCTCCCTTTCGTTCTTAATTTATCTCTAGCTTGACTTTTTGCTATGATCACAGATCACTCTAGATCTGCTATAATCAAGGGTGTACTTTGTTGTAGGTAAGTCGTCCACATAATGCTTGACACATTATCCATTAACTTTAAAATTTCCTTTTTTGGATGAATTCACCTTTTGTGGAAACAATTTCAATCTCGAGTTGTACATGAGAACTTGATCCCTAACCTTGAAAACTCGTTGAATATTCTTGCAATGCCATTACTTTGCTCTTTCTTTACAAATGGATGCTCTGTCATAGGACTTTCTTCAGAATTCTTCCAATTCATGTAACTGTAATATTATTGTTTTCCCAGCCTTTTTTAAATCTATATTCAGTTGCTTTAGTGCCCAATATGCACTGTGCTCGAATTCCACTAGTAGGTGGCATGCTTTTTCAAACACCATCAGGAATGCTGACATTCCAATCGGTGTCTTGAAAGTGATGCGATACGCCCATAATAGATTATCTAATATTTGGACCAATCCTTACAAGATACATTCACAGTGAGTTCCAAGATCCTTGTCAGTTGTCTCTTCGAAGTCTCAACCTATCCACTTGTTTGAGGGTGATTTGCCATGGTTATTCGATGTTGTAACCCATATTTGTAAAGCACTTCTTTGAATAATCGATTGCAGAAGTGAGTTCCACCTCCACTTATCATAGCTCGAGGTGTTCCATATATATTGAATATTCTAATTTCAACAACCACCTTTACATCATTAGTAGGAAAGTCCTTAAGTTCCACCCACTTTGAGACATAGTCCATCTTTATTATGATGTAAAGATTGGTATATGATTGGAGAAAAGGTCCCATGAAATCAATAACCCAATCATAAACAAATCTCCATCTCTAATACGTTCTTCAGTGGCATCTCATGACGAGCTGATATGTTATCTATAAGTTGGCATCTATCAAATATTTTGCAAAAGCTGTGACAATCCTAAAACAATGTTGGCCAATAGAAACCGCATTGAAGCACCTTCATTATTGTTCTCGTAGGACCAATTGTCCTCCATAAGCTGATGAATGAATCCTGCCAAAATTGGTTTCATCTCAATTTTTGTATACATATTCTGATGATATGATTTGTCCCTCTTTGGCACAGGTGTGGATCATCCCAACAATATATTTTAGTTTCATAGAGAATTTTTTTCTTTTTATTGAAAAGATAAGTCTGCATCCATATAACCACTGACCAAACATTTAACAATGTTTGCTTACCATGGTGACTCCTTAGAATGCATATTTGCTTATCTGGAAATATTTCATTAATCTCTATTCCCATCTACCTCTTCTATCTGCTTAACACTATATGTTACCAGATTTTATGTCCCTTTTTTTTTTTTTTTTTTTTTT
>CAIGRT010140985.1:0-23174 GCA_903798405.1 Fraxinus platypoda
TAAAAATTTTGGGCCAATAGTTACAATTTGTTCGATTATTATTATTTTGTTTCAATTGAATGAAGGGTAAAATCGTCAAAAGATGGTGAAAAAAACCTTTGGCGCACGAAATGTTGAAGGTAAGGGCATAAATGTCAAGAAATGAAAGGTATGAACGATTTTCAAAATACATGTCAAAGGTAATGACGTTTTGTGATGATTACCCTTTTCGAATCAACTAAGGACTGACTAGCCATGACACGTTAGTCAGAGAATACGGTGGCCAATAATTTAACCCCGAGGCCAACTTGACATAAACCCTTGTAATTTTCTTAAAATAGGAAAAGGGTTGGTATACGACGTCGTAGCATCCAAAGATTCGAAACCACGTCGTATTGCGCTACTTACAAACCGTATATATACACGTGTCTATATAGCTGTGTGGCAAAAAGTCTTGCGGGGGCGTCGATTGGATCAAAGGAAGCGCTGATCCGTGGAGAGGGCCACAGATGCTTTGATGCATTCAATTATTCATTATGTTTCTCTCTCTAAATCTACAATTTTCAGCCTGATTTAATTTCTTTTGTTTGGAAAAAGAACAAATAAGGGAACACCACTTAAAATCTAGGTAATTCTTTATTGTTAAATTGGATGGAACCGCGTGTGGGGAATAAATTCCAGCTCGGCCGGAAAATTGGCAGCGGCTCGTTCGGAGAGATCTATCTAGGTCTGTTTCTTTTTTCCTTTTTGTGATTTATGGTTTTGATTATTGGGTTTGTTCGATATGATAGGCGTAATATTTTTAATTTGTTTTTGTATTTGGCAGGTACTAATATACAGACAAATGAACAGGTTGCTATTAAGCTGGTGAGCGAATTGAATATTCTAATTGAAAAACAAATAGGTTTTTGTGAATATTTTATTTCCTTCAATTTGGGAATATTTTTTTTTCTCTGAACTATTTACTACTTGTGCATTTCTTTGAATTCGACTTACTGTAGAGATATAATTAAGAAATTAAGGGTGATCGACTCTCATTTGGATTACGTTTCTGTAGTTGTGTAATGGTGTCAGTGATTTAGAAATGCTCCTTGATGGGTTTGATAATGATGTTTATTGTTTATACTAGCTAATAAATAGGTTGGAAGAAAATTATATGGTGACATGTAATCCTATTTCTTAATTTATATAGATCAAGAGAGGGAGACTAGAAATATATTTGTAAAAGGAACCCGTTGAAGTCCCATTCCTGTGACGTTTTTGTACGGTAGACTGGATGCAGTTTCATATCATGCAATTGAAGGTTCTTTTCCATAGATATGGTTTACATATCAAGCTTTTGCTGTCCGTGTATTATATATGTTATGGACACTTGGCTGCGTCATCTTAGTTTAGGTACTTAAGCAGGCTGTGGAGGCAGAAAGCTGTTCTTGTAAGCTTTTGAAGTTCTGTTTGGGTAATAATATACGTGCTGATTAAATTCTCATATTGTTGTGGCCTAGTTATAACTACATTGCTAAAGCACAGTTCGATACCAAATATGGGTTTGTTTGGAGTTGAGATTGTCTGGTGTGACAAGCCGTAAAGGAAGCTGAGTGTGTTTGAAAGAAATAGAATTGTGTTCTGTTTATTCTTGTCGTTTACTCGTATATATATGTGATTAGGTGTCATTTGAATGCCTCCAATAAGGAAAGTGGAGAAAAGTTAGTTATTTTAGACATTTTTTTGTTGGTTAGCAGGAAGTTTATTTCCTTTTCCTTCGCCACTTTTCTGTGAAGCATTTATCCACGTATCTCTCCTGCAATTGACATGGAGCTTTAGTGCATTAATTGTAGTTATTTATGCGTTCTTAAGTGCCTTTAGACAATACTATATTGTTGAGTTAAAATTGGAAAGAATGATGGTAATCGGGGAGTTTGAGATTGCAAGTGTAAAGTTTTTCCCATGAGTTGTGTTGACCATTGTGTCTTACAAAATGTGGAATTCGGTCTCAGCAGCGTTTGAAATGACTTATTCTTGTCAGTGTGATGTTCATTAAGTTTCATTATTACAATTAGCCCGTCTATAACATGAAGAGGGTACTGATTTATGGAAGACATTTGACTCCAAGATGCTGAACTCTTTCCAGGCTCTTTATGTTTGTTTTTGTGTGCGTGTGTATTTGTTTGGACGGGGATTTGCTTATCAACTACTATTTTGCTTTTAACTGTCACCAATTGCTCTTGCTGTTTACATTCAGGAAAATGTCAAGACAAAGCATCCCCAGCTACTCTATGAGTCTAAGTTGTACAAATTGCTACAAGGAGGAAGTAACGATCTGTTTCATTTCCTCCAATTCCTTCTCATGTTTTTCATTTTACTATTTAATGGTTATCACTTTGATGTCCTTATCAGTCATCTATTTTTTTTCCATTTTGGTAGCTGGAATTCCAAATGTTAGATGGTTTGGAGTTGAGGGAGACTATAATGTCCTTGTGATGGATTTATTGGGACCTAGTCTTGAAGATTTGTTCAACTTCTGCAGTCGGAAATTGTCTTTAAAGACTGTTCTCATGCTTGCAGATCAGATGGTAGTATAGTTTGTTTGCTTGTCACTGGTTAGGAATTAAAGATGTTTACTCTTCAATTTCTTCTCCTGACATTGATTTCTTTCATTCTCAGATTAACCGGGTTGAGTTTGTTCATTCTAAATCTTTCCTGCATCGGGATATTAAGCCTGATAACTTTCTTATGGGCTTAGGAAGGCGTGCAAACCAGGTTTGATTTAAGTTTTCCTCCTATCTTAGTGTTATTTATGTGCCATAACTCTATCAATTATGTACAGGTATATATTATTGATTTCGGACTTGCAAAGAAGTATAGAGACTCCTCAACTCATCAACACATTCCATATAGGCAAGTTCTCTAGAATTTTTATGGTTTATTGCTCGTAATTCAAGAAATAAGAAAGGACATCAAACATAGTTAGATGCTCGTGAGCTACCTTCCCTAATATACTGTTTCTCTCTTCCTGAAGTGTAATACAGAAAGGAGATACTTGCCTTTTGTTTTTGCCACCTGGGTTTTCTGTGTGCATTATCTCGTATTCAGTAAATTTTTATCTTGCAGGATTCTCTTGATTCATATACTTGATTAACTTTGCTCAGCAAAATTATACTTTTAAATGCAGAGAAAATAAAAACTTGACTGGTACAGCTAGATATGCTAGCATGAATACTCACCTTGGTATTGGTAAGCTTGCAAATTATATCAATTTGCTTTCTATTCTGACATTCTATGACTGCTATCTAGTTGAGCATTGATTTTATTTTTGGTTCTGTTGTCTGGCCTTCACAGAACAAAGTCGGAGGGATGATTTAGAATCACTTGGATATGTTCTTATGTACTTCTTGAGAGGAAGGTATCTATCTCTATCAAACCCCACCCCCACCACGTTTAAGTGATCTTCCCACAATATATGTACTTATTATCTCCGATATATTTAGTCTCCCCTGGCAGGGCCTGAAAGCAGGAAATAAGAAACAAAAGTACGAAAAAATCAGTGAAAAGAAAGTTTCAACCTCGATTGAGGTAATAGATGTTTCACGCTTCTTCTGGACAGTGTTCAATTTTCTCTGTCAGACAACTGATATTCAAGGTTATGTTCCTACAGGCTTTATGTCGGGGATATCCTACGGAGTTCGCATCTTACTTCCACTACTGTCGATCACTTAGGTTTGATGATAAACCAGACTATGCTTACCTGAAGAGAATTTTCCGTGACCTTTTTATTCGTGAAGGTTTTGTTATATTTTCTCGCTATGCATTACAATATTAATAATGCTCTCTTTTTTACCCTTCGTCATGCTTACCTTGTTTTGCCTCGCCTTCTCCCACCCTGCAGGTTTTCAATTTGACTATGTATTTGACTGGACGATTTTGAAGTATCAGCAGTCACAACTTGCCAATCCTCCAACTCGCGCCCTTGTAAGTAACATCATTTTTACATGGACCTTCTGATACATACAAGATACAAATAGCATAATGATTTTTGGGACAGGGGGCAACTGGTGGAACAAGTTCAGGGATGCCTCGTGCCAATATTGATAGGCAATCAGGTTGGTCTTGTGCATTTTACCTATTTCCTAGTCTTAAATTCCAAGTCCTGTGACTTGGGTTTCTCTATCATCTAGCTGTTCAGCGTACCAATTAGCTATGTGCGATTGTATTGTTTACTTTCATTTCTACATTCTCTCTTTAACTATGATTTTGCTGATAAGCTGCTGCTCTACCATCCGACTACTGAGAATAATTTTGTAATGTTTTACAGGTGGTGAAGAAGGAAATGCAACTGGTCTGTCTTCTGCAAATGCTACTCGTGGTAGAAACATTTTGAGTTCTGGAAGCTTATTGAAACAAAAAGGCCCAGTTGCAAATGACTCGGCCACGGATAAAGACGTAAGACAGCTCTTATGTGAAATTATGCCTGGAGAGGCTAAATACTATAGAAGTCCCTTTTAATGCACAGTTGTGTATGCAGTATTGTAACTACTTCTGATGTCACAGTTATATATAGCAGTCCCTTTTGTTTTGTCCCATTTTGTACTTCCTCTAGTAATGCGTTGTGCAGTTACAGTATTTTAACAACCTCTGGTAATGCTTTGTGCAGTTACCGAGTTCTAATATCTTCTGGTCAAGTGGATCTTCAAGGCGACCTGCTGTATCCGGTAGCCGTGATCCAGTGCTCACAGGGAATGATTATGACCCTTCACAGAAAGACTCACTCCCAGGAGGACTCCGCAAAATATCCAGTGCTGCTCAAAGAAGCTCACCAGCCTTATCATCAGATCACAAACGTGCCACCTCTAATATAAAGAATTTTGACTCTACCCTCAAAGGTATAGAGAGCTTGAACTTTAAAGACGAGAGGGTGAATTATTAGGCGCACTTTTAGCCGGTCCTCCTCACTCATTCCCCCCTACTGTGAATTTTGGAGTGGTATACATTCCTGGCACGCGGGAGGGTGTATAGTACAGAAAGCTACTCGATAGAATTTAAACGAGTACAAATCGGAACCGTGCAAAGACCACACAGAGAGATCAAGAAATTGCAGAACCAAGTTAAATCTTTCTTGCTTATTATCAATACAGTTAAATTGATTTGCTTTGGATCCAATTATGTTTATGTTTTTTTATACTATCATAATTTCCTTTTGAGGTATAATGGATTGTCATGTAAGTTGTATGATTCTTTGTACAATTTTGTGAGGAGTTTGTGCTCTGGTTTAGCTTAGCAAAGGATTAATGCGTACAAGTTGAACACGTGTGGAGAAGAGTTATGTGTTTGGCAAATGGTACTAGATAGAAATGGACAGTATAATTTTATCGTATTTTTTGTTTTCGATACCAAATGTTATTAGATTTCTATACTCATAAAAGAATTACAAACAACGTAAATCAAGATTTATCCTTGTTTGGAAATATTGGGTAAATTAGGGTTGGGTGTTCAAACTTTTTACGTGGTATGGTTATGAGTCAACTTTTAAACTATGTAGTTTTGGATTCTCAATCTATTTGAATTAGCGAATTTGCGTGATAAACTGTCCATGTAGGCATTAAAGTCACATGTTCACTGTTAAACATTTATCTCGATCCAATTGAAAGTGGTAGGTCGATTTTCGTTGCATGGGGACTCAAATGCACATAATTCAATAGGTGGGGAACTCATAAGAAGTCCTGATTGTACCATCTGGTTCATCAACTTGTTTTGGTACGTTTTCTTCTTTTCTTTTGACGTCTTTGCTGAGATTACTTCTCTTGTGGACGAAAAGTTTGAAACTTTATTTTACTCGACTTTCATTATTGAAGTAAACCTCGTCTTTTTCTCTCTTTTTCCCTTCATTTTATTTGCAACTTGCATAAAATTAATTTTATTATTGTTACTTATTGATTTTAAAAAACACATAATAGTATAACAATCATTCTATTCTATATGTACATCATTTTTTACACTTTGTCACGTGACAACAAACCATTGGACAGTTAAAAAAATTAAACAACTTTCCCTTCAATCATTTTTTAACAACACATCAAATGCCATGCTTGATATACACTTGGAGCAGCGTACATTTAACATTTTATTATAGTATAGGAAAATGCAACATACTCTATCATATCAAGAAACTCTATATTTAATATCCAATAATTCAATATTCTTTATGCATACATCGAAATAATTAATATCGTTATACTAATTTTTACTCTAAAAAGAAGAAAAATTAATTATAATTTCTTGTTAATGCTAATCTTGTCCATGTCCGTTTCACATTGCTTTTAAAAAGACAAAATGAGATTTTAAAACTGAAAAGTTGCTTTTGGAATCGTTTGACTAATTTTATAAAAGCATTTTTGGTAATTAGAATAGTTTTTAGAGGAAATTGGTTCATTATGACTTTCGAAATATGAAGTGCTTTTAAAAATTAATTTTCAGACAAAAAGTAAACTCTTCTACAGAGAGTAAAAAAGAAACAAAAGCTATGTCCAACGAGTCGCAAGTAAATTTTATTAGTAGAAGTAAGTAACTTCAAGAGATTTTACAGCTATATCTTTTGAAATGACAAAAGTGCCCATTATAATGTACTATTGCATTAGGGCTACCGATTCTAAAGTTCAATATTCCTTCCTTGTCCATTATCGATTCCATCAATTCCTGTACTTTCGTTATTTCCAATGTTCACATTTTCTATCTCTAATTGACGAATCAGTAAATTCTCTCTCTTCTATTTCCAAAATAATCTATTGTCTAATAGATCTCCAGCTCATAATTCTTCCAGCAAAATCAGAGATCGCATTTAAGGTACACTGTGGAGTCAACTTTTCAAATTTAGTGAAAAATCTGTTTATGTTTTGTCACTTTTATTGGTTTAGATCTTGATTTTTGGCTTTATTGTAGTTTGATACAAATTATAATTCTTCCTCTGTATGTTTACATGAAACCCAATTAAAATTAATCGCCTAGTAACGTTTTTTTGTTTTATATGGGTGCTTGTGTGATTCAGCTGAAAATAACTGTTGGTGGGTTCGAATAATTTTAAGATTACAATTAGTTAAATATTTAGGGTTGTACTTGACTTTCCTAGTTTGTTGTTTTACATCGATTAAGATCAATCCACATTTGCATTGGGAAACTATGTTCACAGGGAATGGAAGTTTGGAATTTCTCCCTTTCTATGATCCGGGTTTTTTACACTGGATAGTATTAACGGAGAAAAAAAAATTAAAATCTCGTTAGTTACTTTCCAATTATCTTATTGTTGTCGTAGTACCAAACATGCCCTTCGTGTATAATTGAAACAAGAATTTTAGCTAGCATATCCATGTTTGATGAATGTGTGTATAAGTGTTTGTGATTCAAAGACTTCCTTCTGGATAAATTCATCGTATGATTACAGTGGTTTTGATATATATTGTGATGACACATTGACACACGAGTATATCACAGACATCGTAAAGCTTCTAATGATTTGATCTAAGGGGTTGTTTGACAATGTGTTTGATAAAAGTTGTGTCCTATGAATGTGTGGTTTAAAATTAATTGGTGACTTTGGCCTCGACTTTTTTAAAAGCTTTCAATCTTTCCCAACCAAGCACATATATTTGTGGTAAATGGAGAAATTTTTGTAAATTTGTGTTACTCTTGTATCTTTGTGTATGCAGCTGCGTCTATTTTGTGTGCTGTTCAATAATTTGTGATTCGTCCTTGGAATTATCAAATCTAGTTGATTGTGGAAATGGCCGATAAAAGTGCACCAATTGAAAACCCTAATTATGCGGCCGATGGTAATGAACCTTCCGAGAATGAGAATGAAGTCTCAATTGATTCCCTGGCAAGGAAGGTTCAAGAATCTCTATCGCTTGCTAAGAGGCACAAGTTCTGGGAAACCCAACCTGTTGGCCAGTACAAGGATCTTGGGGATACGAGCCTGCCTGAAGGCCCAATTGAGCCTCCAACTCCCCTGACCGAAGTCAAACAAGTGCCTTACAATCTTCCTGCTCCTTATGAGTGGATAACTTGTGATATGGAATCTGAAGAGATGTGTATAGAGGTGTATAATCTCCTGACAAATAACTACGTCGAGGATGATGAGAACATGTTCAGGTTCAACTATTCAAAGGAGTTTCTTCAGTGGGCACTTCGCCCTCCGGGTTATTTTAAGAGTTGGCACATTGGAGTGAGAGTGAAGACTTCGAAAAAATTGGTTGCATTCATCACTGGGATCCCTGCAAGAATCCGTGTTCGAGATGATGTTGTTGACATGGCCGAGATTAATTTTTTGTGCGTCCACAAGAAACTTCGATCAAAAAGACTCGCTCCAGTCATGATTAAAGAGGTCACCAGGAGGGTTCATTTAGAGAATATCTGGCAGGCCGCTTATACTGCAGGTGTTGTCCTTCCGACACCCATTACGACTTGTCAATATTGGCATAGATCTTTAAATCCGAAAAAGCTTATCGATGTCGGATTTTCTAGGCTTGGTGCGAGGATGACAATGAGCCGAACAATAAAGCTATATAAGTTACCCGATCAAACAGCAACTCCTGGGTTCAGAAAGATGGAACCCCATGACATTCCTGCAGTTACTCGTTTGCTGAGGAATTACTTGAAGAAGTTTATTGTTGCACCGGACTTTGACGAGAATGATGTGGAGCATTGGCTACTACCCCAGGAAAATGTTGTGGATAGTTACTTGGTCGAAAGTCCCGAAACTCACGAGATAACCGACTTCTGCAGTTTTTACACCCTCCCATCTTCTATACTTGGCAGTCATAACCACTCCACTTTAAAGGCTGCGTATTCTTATTATAACGTGTCCACAAAGACTCCATTACTTCAGCTGATGAATGATGCACTTATTGTTGCCAAGAAGAAGGATTTTGACGTTTTCAATGCTTTGGACGTTATGCATAACGAGACTTTCTTGAAGGAGCTGAAGTTTGGCCCTGGGGATGGGAAACTCCACTACTATCTTTATAACTATCGACTAAAACACGTTTTAAGGTCATCAGAACTTGGGCTTGTACTCTTATAGTTTGAGCTCGGGAAATGATTCTGCTGTGCTTGAGAATAAGCATTTTTGGTAACTGTAAGAATTTTTCTCGTTTCATGTCTGAAACAACCATGCTGTTAATTATACTTTGTTTGCATCTATGATTAGAATTGAGAATTAAATCTCATACAAATGAGATGAATTTTGTGACTGAACTTTGAATGTTTTGAGTTTCATGAGCAAATTGTCAATGTTGAATCGTGATTGTTCGTAGTAGGCAAAAAAAAGGGTTGGTGGCTCCAACGTGCTTTTGTTGAGTGTTGGTATTCCTTGATATATACTCGTTGGCCATTCTTGAAATTTCTATTGCTTGATTGCTCCCAGTGTGCAGCTACAGAATTTTTTATAAAAAATGCGGTGGCCTTGTTAATGTCAAGATTCACGAATTGTGAGTTCTGGTTGGAATGAAATCCGAGGATCCCAATTGCTGTAGTTTTTTAATCTCTCATGAATTATATTTGGAATCATGTAGTAGTGTCGTATAGTAAAGAGGATTAGGAAAAGCTTTAAAGTTTGCAGTTTGAATACTAAAAATCATAAGAGTTCCATGATCAATAGAACAAGTTAATAGAGGAAAGACTGGTACAAACTAACACGGTTTGTTGCAAATATAAAATATCTAGTTACTTTAGATATTTCATAGCATTGGACTCTTCAACTTTTAATTCTCTGTAATTGTTGCATGGAAAAGGCAAGTTAAAATGTTGTGCACTTGATCAAGTTTTTGCTTGGGAAAGACGATTAGGTCTGTTTGGTGCATCTGTCATGGGTAGAGCTCTTAGCAGTGAAACTTTTAATAGTATCTACTAAATACTAACTAAAATTAAAAAAATAAACGAGAAATATAAAAGTAACTTTTCACAAGTATTTTCAGTAAACAACTAATATTTCAAAACTACAAGTTAATCATAGAAGGGTAGAATGCACATCTGTAATGAGCAACGGTTCTTAAAATCCTAGCAAAATAAGAAACCAGCCCCAAGTCTACAAAGAGCTCAAGCCTGTTGCCTTCTAACTAGCGCAAATAGTTCCCACACGCAGCTATAATACCGAAGAATGTCTCCATTATAAAACTGGATTTATATACACTAGTAATTTAGCATGTACTATTATATGCTAAGCGAACGGTTTCACCTCTTGAACCTGAAAATGCAACAAATGAGAAAGAAACGGTTACTTATTTTGAATTATTTACTCATAAGAGACTTTTTAACTTTAGCCAAACATGCTCCAAGTAATTCAATTTTTTATAAATAAGAGTGATAATCGTGATTAGGTAAGAAAAGCAATAGCAGTACTCACATTGCTCAAAAATCTCTTTGGCAAGCAACAGTACTGAATCTGCATCTTCGGCCATTGTCGAGACCCTGTCAGCCTCTTTAACTGCTTCTGCTGCCACAAATGATTTGTTGTCTGCCTCGGCAATCTTGTAGGCAGCAGTCATAGCAGCATCTTCCACTGTTTCAGCGGAAATGACTAATCCTGAATTCTGTACTGGCCTTGGTCTAATATCTTTTTGTTTAGGTATAGGTGTTTTCGTCCCCAAAGCAGCATCTTTGATCTTGTAGCAGTTGTGGACCTGCAGGTGATAGCATATATGAATGACAGATAACCAAAGGTACCATATATTATGTCCCCTACTGATGCAGAAACAACGAGGACGGGAGGAGAGCGGCCCGCCAGAATGAAATCAATGTAACCAATCCCCTCCACCAGGATAATAAATAAAGGACACGCATCAACAGGCTTGTAATGTTGGCTTTCTCTGCACCTCGTTCGCTTAGTTGATACAATGCATAGATGGGTTTCAGCTGAGTCGTCAAAATGACACACGATAAGATGGCCCAAGCTTATACAATTGGTCCACAAACGTAACGTGCGCCGATGATGAATACAAACTAGGTGCCAAACCCATCATCAAGGATAACTGTGACCTGTTTCTGACTAGGAATGATTTAGCCCCTGTTTGACAGCTATTTTTGTAAAGAATGAGTATTTGAATATTAAATTTTGGAGAATGTGCGTTTAAAAAGTGGAAAAAGTTTTGGATTTACGAGAAGAATATTTTATTGCGAGATCGTGTTGTTGAAAATGAGTATTGAGAGAAAAAGAGTTTTGAAAGAACGGTTACCAAAAAGGGGCTCAACAAAATTTTGAGTCTCCATGGTGAAGTGAACAAACAACCTGAAAAGCAATGCACATGTCCAAAAACAGACGTGTGCAATAAATTGAGGACCACCTAGCCCTTCAAATACACAAGCATCATATAATTTATAGATAAACTGAACGTTATCATTTTCATTACAAAAGCAGCACGACCGATGCATGCATAAACATTAAGTGCAGCAAGCCCGACTCGATACATGTCGTACAAACAAAAATATAATGAACCTCAGCTCCGAAATAGTAATTTGAAACAAAAGTAAGAAACCACAAGTTTATGTTTCAAGTTCAGATTGTTGTCAAACTAAATCTTGTAGGCCACACCAAAAGATAACCAACTTCATTGAAATTAGTTATTTAAATAGTATGCTATAACCAATCTTTTGGCAAATAGAGAAAACAAAGAGATTGCAGCATTTTATGTCAGTGAAAATATTCAAAAGCCATTACAAATGCAGAGAATGATACTTTGGTCAATATCATGATGAATATTCAAGAGTAGCCCATATCTCCAACAGGCAACAGGTTCATGCACCATCAAATCAGTAAACATTGTAGTGCAGGAAAGAACATTATCATTCGAGACACCGCCTAAGGATTGAGAAAAGCATATACCTTCTCAAGTTTGCCTTGCAAGACAAGTCTCCTCAGCTTTGAACTCAATAATCGTCTGAAATTTTGTGGCACTTCATGCTTTTGCTGTTAAGACATAAGAGATTCACATTAAATGTTGAACTCAAATTCAATTACAGTTCAAAAAAACAAAGGTATTAACTAGGCCAACTTCTGGCAGCCCTTCTCTGCTTGCATGGAAATTTGAAGTAGCAGGTGACATTTTTTTTAACCTCACCCTTTGAGACTTGAAACCCAGACACTGACCTCATGCGGCAGGAGATAAATTAAACTGGCATTTCTTACAGAAACTTCTCTTTTCCACAAAACACAAAAAGTTACCAAAAGCTATTCGCATTTGACAAATAGTTTGACTGAGATGTGAGTAATTGCACAAATAAATGGATGGATTACTATTAAATTCCACATTCTTTTCAAATTTCAGTTGAAGTAAAACACGTATAATCAAACTTTTTCTTGCTGCTCACATGACAAGACACTTTTAAGTTCACAAACTGCAGAAGAAATTTCTTTGAAATGGTATAGTGAATTTCTAATTGATGGATTCCCTTTTTCTTTTTGGTATGTCCGTGTCGCATTTCTGGTTGACTCAAAACATGCCGAACAAGGTGCAACAGAGTTTCTTTCATATAGAACTTAAATCTTTCCATCATTAAATTCAATTCAGTGAAGAAATTAACAGGAAAAAGATAGAAAAAAAAATTAGTGAAAGGGAGCTGACTTCTTTAGTATAAAATATAACACAAGAAGTTCAAGGAAACATGTCTAGAAATTTCTTTTTGATGAATTCATAGTAACTGCAATAGGAGGCAAAATAGACTATCCTGGGATATAAACAGAAAACCATAACTCTGTAAGAGAAATCAAGAATCTAGAAATACATTAGCTTTTAGATTATGCTGATTTTATGATTCAAGAATCCCACTACCTAGAGTCCATCTATAGGACACCAATTTTTTTTTATACAGCAGACTCTTTCAGTAATATGATGACAATGCTGCCTTGAACTGCTCACAAACCATTCATAAACTTACTTTATAAACTCTTCCTCAAAAAGTTTAAACTCAGGCTCACTTTTAAGTTGATAAATTATAATAAACTGATTAAACTGTCAAAACAAAATGATACTTAAGTTGTTAATCTCAGAAACTACTTTTACATCACTTCATACAAATCCTCCTAGACAAAGCAGAAATAAAAAGAGAACAGTAGAACATCCATCTGACCTCAATAAATTCCACAATAGCACCAATATTGGATCCACTGGAGTCTTTGACAGATAAAAGTGCTTCAAATATCATGGCGTTGTACCTAAAAAGCACCATGCATCCAGTGAGAAAGAAATGTATGCCTATGCAACAATTTCTTAGTAAAACCAAAGGTAGCTCAACACAACTTTTAATACATTATGAGAACATACATATAGACAGAAACTAGTAATTTTATATATAAAGCAAAGCAAATTCAATTTATTCGCAGAATAAAGAAACACAGGACCAACATACAGTGAATCAGACGCCTTTAAAAAACCTAATTCCTATTCTCCTTTTGACGAAAATATTGTTAGAAATCATTATAACAAGGAAAATGACAAAACAATACCCTGGAGCATTTCTAACGTCCCTTGGGCTTCTGGAAAAATCATCAACAGCATCAGCCTCGGCAACCAAGTTTTCAGTGGTGGGAGTGGAGAGAGCTTCAGATGAAATTGTTTTTACTCTAGAAGCCTTAGATTTTTCTCTAGAGCACTGTCCATAGCTAATACTCATGTTCCGCCATTTGTCCTGTGTAAATGAACCAAAACAAAGACAAATAAATACAATGAGAAACAAAAGTATAAAACATAAATACATGCAGCAAAAGGCCAAGTAAATTCAGGGAGACATATCTGCTACTTAACAAAAAAATATAATAAAATAAAAGATACTATAGCCTGCATCAATTTTCTTTTTCTTTTACACACTTTACCTATTTATCTGCCTCAGTTGGATATTTTAATCAAGATAAAGGTATCCTTTGTTTATTTATAAATAGTTTGAGTGTCATAATAAATCTTCATTTGAACTCAACAGCTACGCCTATTTGTGCAACAATATACTGTGATTTTGTCCTTCTAAAGGAACATCTGCTCTAACAATTCCATTTACTTATACATGTGACTACCCTGTCTTAAGTATCGGTTTTCTTGTAATATGCTTGAACCTTCATCCTTCAAAAGAAGAGTCAGCCTTGATAATTTTCTGACCAGAAGTAATCCTGTCGATTTAATTTTTGCTACGAGGATACGAGAGCCTATAGCTTAGTGCTTAGATATCTTTACTTTGCAGGAGTTCTCTCTACAGTTCCAGGATCACTAGTTAGACTATGGTAGCACAAAAGTCTAAAGTAAAAGATTGGATTTGCAGCGAGATATTTTACTTGGTGCGTGTTTGGCAGAGCTTAAAATTGAGTCAAACTCACTTGTGAATGAATTTTTGTTTTCGAATATGTTTAAATATGTACTTTTCATCATGCAAAATAAAAACAACTTATTTTGACCACAGATAGAGTACATTTTTTTAAGCTTATTTTAAATCTTACTACTTATAATTAATTTTATCAAGATTAACCAAACATGCAGTATATAGGCCATTTTATCATAAAACATTCTAAGCACGTTTCAAATTAAGCAGAAATATGCCTCTCCATTCAAAAACAAGAACGTACAGAATTATATACACGTGATCGAGTAATAGCGACGCTTTAATTAAAACATCCAGATAGAGAGACTAACACGAAAATTTTGAAGATCAACAGACAGTGAAATAGAATAGAGAACTTGTGTGAATGGCATGAGGTGTAAAAAAGGGAAACCTTGAGGTCGATGTTAGAACGATTAGTGAGGTAGGGCGCGAACTGAGGATCTATGAGGATGTTCTTCCACTTGCCGGTGCCGTGCTTCACCACTCCTGCTTTTAGGGCTTCCTCTTCCTCCGATGTCCACTTCACTTTCTGATTCCCCATTTTACCCCTCCCAAATCACAAAAATTAAGTACGCCTCGCCGCTGTTAGCAGTCCGGCGGGGGACTGATTTGGAATATTTGGTGGGTAGCGACGGAAAGTCGAATAATTTTCTAAGATCAAATACAAAAACTGTTGATTATTCAGAAATTTTACAGAATTTGGAAAATGAAAGAGTGTTTATGTGCGAGCGAAATTTTCGAGGGGGAAAGTCTCTGCCGTTTCCTCTTTCTCGCTCCCGCTCGGTGGACCTCAATTTGGGCCTTTTTATAGTTGTATTTTATTGGACAGGGGAAATTAACTGTTAATCCCTAATCTATTTACTTTATTGTAATTGAATCCCTTTAAAATTTTGTCTGTAGTATCTTTCTCGACTTTTCAATTTTGTGGGTCCAGCAATATGTGAAAATCGAGTATAATTTTTACACGGTTCTTTGCCAAGAGGAAAATGAACAAAACAAAAAATAGAAATTCTTAGTCAAATTTACTTATGCTTATTTGCTGTTTTATTTGCATTTTAATTGTCTAGTTGATTATTAAACAGTCTAGTAGCTCATTCTACCTTCTTCATAATATGAAAAATGTTCGAGGGTTGGTGGCTCATGCCACTGGTGCAAATAGTCAAGGGTGAAATGGATGGGTTACAGCCATTTGTACATTAAAAATATCATCCAAGTTGGCATGATTTGACTGGTGAAAAAATTGTTTATTTTTTTAAACTGTCAAATAACGTGTTGCCACGTGATACAATATAAAAAGTAGTATACATGTAGCATGATTCAAAATGGAAAACCTTCATATCGTTGTTTTAACACATTCAATTATCATTTAATGTGCAAGTGTTTATGTGACTGATTTTTGATGTACATTGCAAGTGACAGAATCACGGTTAGGGATGGCAATTGGGCCAAGCGGCTCATCGACTAGCCCGTCGGCTTGTTTGGGCTCGACCCAAGGCAGGGACGGAAGGGGGTGGGGCATGGTGAGCAAGTGACCCACCAACATTTTTATTTTTTTTGTTTTTTTAAAAAAAATTGTTTATGCCTTGATAAGAAATAGAAATTTAAGATGAATGCAGTAAACTTAATGAGTAATTTTATTTCATGACTAAGCTTAAAAATTACTCAAAACTTGTTCAAAATGTAAGTTGAGACCTATTTTTCAAGATATCCACTTATTAAGTAATTTTTAATTATCATATTGAGTCCCCATTTAACTTAACAAAATCATTTTTTAAAATATTTATAAACATCTGAGATATGCATACATTTGTCCAATATTGTTTAATGCAACACCACCTATAGTTCAAAATGTTGGCTTCATCAAAATTTCTAGATAATCTAGGTGTATATTCTCTTGCATTCTACTAATTTTTTTTTCAATTCAAGCAAAGATTCTACTAGAGGTTAGAGGTTTCTTACTCAGAGAATCTTTGGCTTAGTGCTCGCTAAAATTATATGCCGCAAGTGTACGAAGGCATACAAGTAATAAAGTGGATGTTGAGTCCGAATCGATCCCTCGAATAGTGTTTCTTCCAATTACACAATAACTTATTCAAATTAACTATAAAGATATACACAATTAAAATTTTTGAAGTCAGAAATGAAAAGAAAATCATTTTAGATTTTAATTAAACTAATAATTGTGAAAGTAATAAGATTTTGGATTTTAAATGAGTTGGGATTTACGATGTCACTTGACCATCATTTCATTAATACATCAATAAACCAAAAATGTAAATCACTCGGTTACAATGTTGGACCCGATTTTTCAATTTTAGTTAGTCACCTCTCTTGAACGAAAATAATTCTAGTTGATTAGTTTTACATACTATATCTCTATGTTAATAAAAACACAACCAATCACAAAAATCATAGTGAAAATAACTCAATAGGTCACCTAAGATTAAGAACAATCCAAGGCGTTAATTATCGTGGTATAGAAAGCACAACAATCTCTCGATAATTGCACAAACCACCTAATTCAATCATCTATTGGCCAAATGAATGATGGAAATGTAAACACAATAACAAATGCACAATAACTATGGCAACTTTAGCATTAAATGGTAAATATATTGATATTAATGAAACTTAGGTTAAATCATAAATCCCAACTTTAAATAGTTAGCCCATTACACAATAAAAATAGAACAAGGAAATATAGATGAAATTCATTACAAAATCAGAGAGATAATGAAGAGATACAAGATAATAGGATAAACACATCCCTTGAATGTATTCTTGAAGAAATTAAGGGTTGAAATCTTAAATTTCCTTTGAAATCCCAAATCTTGCTTTGTATTTCCTCATTCTCTCCCACTCTTCTTTATTCTCCCAAGCATAGGGTTTTTGTGTTTAAAGGGATGAAAATTTGAAACCATTTAAAATGATAGAAAAATGCATTTAAAAGGCCCAAAAATCCTCCCACATAATTGCAACACGGTCCCTGAATTTTAAAAGATAAAAAACCACTTCTCAGTCGGTGTCGAGGAACCTAGCCGCCATGCATGACTGAAACATGGTGCCTAGGTGTCGCTCACCGGCTCCTAGGCACCATTCACCTCTTCTCCCATATTGCAACTCAGGTTATCTAGTAATCGCACGTCTAGTCCCCTAACTATTTATCCTGTCCATTTTGGTCCTTAAATTTTGACTTTCATTTCAATCACGTCCTCCAGAAATGAAGGTCCCTAAAGTTTCAACATTTGTATTTTGTGCACTTATGGTCTTTTTTCCTTCCTTTTGTTTTTTCCTCCTCCAATTTGGGATTTTAGCCTACAAAAATCACAATTACACAATTGTGAATACAAATTTGCTCAATTTCATCAATAATTAGCTCGTTAAGGTACTTACTAAGTGTATAAAAACACACTTATCAAATACCCCTCAAACCTAGTTTCTTGTTTGTCTCGAGCAAGATTAACTCCTAACACAATCATGCAAATACTTTATAAGGACCAACAATGTTAGATAGCTTGTCAAAGTATGTATGAGTGTAAAATTGTGTAATCAATTCACAAATACGCCAAATCATGCTACCAAAAATAATGCAAATATGTCCAATATTTGATCGGTGTATGTGTGTGCATAGTCATTTATGATCATCGTCTAAATTAGAAAATAATTATCAATATGGAAAAAATTTCAAACTGGCTCCAATCCGACCTTTTGTGGTCAAAAATTTCCTTTTCCGCTCGTGAGATTCACACCATAACTGCACAACATAGCAATTTTCTTTCTTTTCCTGGGTGTAAATCCAAATGTTGTTTTCACGCCATTCTTTTCTTTTCTTGCTTGTATTTTGTTGGGTCTATCCAGCATTTCTAACTCTAGTTATGTGGTGATTCTCCACTAATGAGTGTTTTCACATTTAAGCTTATACTAAGTAATTCAAACCCACTAGTTATCTAAGCCCAAATATCAAATGCAATTATATCGTGTCAATTTCTTTACTTTTTCTCAATCAAAGCCCATGTTTTACCTCATTCCCTTAAGCTTTCTTTTAAACCTTTGTAGCGAGCTCTAGGTTGATAGCTCATCAGTTGCTTAGACCAAAGGGTACCAGGTTTTGAATTAGCAAGTGCTATGTTCTTTTAAACACAACAAAACAAAATGAGGCTTAGATTCCTAGCATACGGTCAATCGTCATGGTTTTAGTATGGTATTGTTGTAGAACAATTGATTAGAGATTCAGATCTGCCTACAAATCTGTAAAGCATACCTACCATTCTTAAAAAATCCACTTTCATCATCTATCCATCCATAAAAGGGAAAACTATATCCATGTGCTCTACATAATTCATGATGATGCCTTGGCTCAAACTCAAGATAGCTCCGTTACGTTTTCATTTTCTCTACATGATTCATATTGCTACCTTAGTTCAAACTCAAGATAGTTCTATTACTTATTCACCAAAAATTTGATTTGTGTTACATATCAGTGACTAAACAAGGAAAAAGAAATAAAAGAAGCTGGTCAACCTAATTTCAAATTATTATTTTCTTTCGCCAAAATTCGAAGTGAGAGAAAAGGGAAATTCTAATTGTACGCAGGGGGGGTGTTGTCAACCCCCCTGAATCCCTAATCGGCCCCTCACAACAGTGGGGGAACCACATGTTTTTAAAAAAAGGTGGGCCCCCCACTGTTGTGAGGGGCCGGTCAGGGGGGTTGTCAACCCCCCCCCCCCCCGGGTAACTCTAGCATTTCTCTAGAGAAAATGAGTTTGAGTGAGTTCCATTTTTATTGAAGAATGCATTTTGAAATAGTAGATTGATAGAGAATGTGTGGGTAAAAAATAAAAAAAAGTTAGTTTGCATGTAATATTATTTATTGAAAAATATGTAGTTGAAAAGAAGAGAAAGAAAAATGTATTTGGAAAATAATATGGATCAAACAAGAGCATATTTTGTTTCAATGTGTTAAATTGATTTGGAATGAGTTTGAAATTATTTATGTTTTTCACAATTTTTTTGCAAGTTTGATTGTGCTTTCAATTCAAAATATCTATGTCCGTCACTGCCCATAGATTGCTCCAGATCGTTTGGTCACATTTAAACTCCTAGATGTTTTTCTGGGATTATTCTTCCTCCTCAATGGGAAGGACAAAAAGGCACGCAACTCTGCTATACTAAATATCTATTCAACTGCAGGCTGCTGCTTTGGCTCTTCGAAAAGTTCCTCAATGTGACAGTTCATGGACCAACGATTTATTCGCCAGTAATTTTTTCAATAGTGCAAGGAGTTGTTTCACGAACACAGTGCATTAATTACAACTTTTCTGTGTCTAACACAGGTATCAAAAGTCAAGCATTTTGCCTAGAAAAGCAAAAGAAAACAGATTGAAACCCGAAGACCACGATGTAAAATAAGACTTCGTCAATCTTAGGCGAGTGATCTTTACAGGCATAACCTGACTCATAGTATATATCTTCTTTGCAGGGTGGCACGTTCACAGTATCAAATTTAGTTTAGGCAGGGGCGGACCCACATGGGGTCAAATGACCCCGGAAAATTTTTGGTTTTTTTTGAGAAAATATTTGTTTTGACCCTTTATGACATACTTTGACGCACTCGTTTACGGGATGCCAAATGAAGTTGAAATATTTTATTCTTAATATCATTTCGAAGTACTCATGACCTTTTTTTTTCGCTCGTTAAGGGCGTACGAAACGACCAACCGTAGCAAAAATTACGACGTATCAAAGTAAACTGTTCCAAACTAGTATTTCGAAAATGTCAATAATATGCTAACTTTCAAAATTTGCCAATAGTCGCATGCTATCCGAATCCACAAATTGCCTACGTCATCTAGAAGCTCGTTTCGAAAACTGCATCATAGTCATATTGCATGGTCCAAACAGATATAAAAAATAGTTAAATACGCGTCAAACGTACATCTTAAAAGAAGCTTTCATCTCGTCTTTTCTTTAAAATATTTCAATTATTTCATTAACGTTTATTATTTTTGCACGAATTTTTTTTAAATATAATTTAGATAGTTTTATTAGGAAATTTTATATGGAATATGACGTCCAAATTTTTAAGATCATTAGGGATTAAATGTAATTTGAATTACTTTCAAATTACTTTTGCATTAAATTTAAATTTAATTTACTTTCTGGATTAAATGTAAATTTTATTTCAATTCATTTACTTCCTACATTCAATTTGATCTACTCACCGTCAGCTCAACATCTGTCAACGAAATGATAAACAAAACTATAAAAGTAGCAAAATCCATTTAACAATAGTGATAATAATATAAGTTTTCAAAGTATCACAATGCGTATTAACTTATTTTCATTAATATTATATATATTTTTAAAAATTACACTTTAATTTTTGACACCACAATACAAAATGTCTGGATTCGCCCCTGCCTTTAGGTATCAAGCAATTTTGTGCCATTATCAATCCTCCCCAGTTGGGCATTCTAGCAGTTGGTTCTGGTAACACGATCTCTTTGCCTTTCAGTTTTGATATTTGAGTCGCACCAACGTTGATTCTCCCCATTTAAACCTGTCTATGAACAGCTGAAAAGAGGGTTCCGGTTCCAACCAGTAACACATATGCTTCTTTCATGTCTGTGACATTAAACTGTGATCCTCGGGTTATTGATGGTAAGTTAATGTGACACATGGAGCGTGTTTGGCAAAGCTTAAATAATATTTTAAGTTGGTCAATCATACTTTTTATCCACACACATTTCATAGTACTCACAATTTATTACTCGCCTATTATTCACACATTTGTAGGATGCACAACTTATAAGCACTTAAAAGCACTACCAAACATATGCAAACATCTCTAACGATCGTGAATCCTGAGTCGATGCTGCTTTAAATTGATTTATTCCTGTATCTATTTCTCTTATGTTTCTGTTTTGATGGCGAAGCCAGATGAAGGAATCAGACACATTACAGAAATATTCTGATTGTGACAATTATACCAATATTTTCTTGTTTCTCGGAGGAACAATTCAGCAAAGGTAACATGTTTCTTTGGAATAATGGGGTGTTGATGCAACACAATGTGATCCGAATTTTGTTTGGGTCGGGGAATCGGAGAGTAATGGACAGCATTAGAGGAGAATAAAATGCTAATTTTTTGTCCATTATATTGCTTAGTTCATCAGTTCATATCATGCTTGTGGTTCTACAAAAAAAAAAAAAATAAATAAATAAAAAGAGACTAGCCTATCTCATATACATCTTGAACCAAATGACAAATTTAAAGCCTGTTTGAGCCTCATTTTTTTTTTAACACAAAAATATATAAATATGAATTTTTTGGAATTAACTTCATTGTAAGCCAGATGAAGAATGCTATTTATCACCGTCATTTTGGGTAGGACGAGCATTTTAATCGGAATCAAACCTTAAAAAATGGAATCGTCGGCAATGGGTGATTTTAATTCTTGAAATTTCCGAATCGCTTAGGAACCAATTTTTTTGTTTTTTTAAATTTTTATTCTTGTTTATCTTAGTCTCAACATTTGTTTTTAGATTAAAAAAGGGGCCGAACATACTAACTTGCAGCTCGAAAAGTTTTTGCATATAATGTATAGCATGGAATAGGTGATTGAATTGGGTTTAGGATATTCTATAATTGTTTCAAAAAATAAAATAAAATAAATAGTAGAATCGAACTGAAGAAGGAATTGTAACATGAACCGAACGGCTCGTAGGGATAGCAACGGGACGGGTTATGGTAATCACTTCCGTCCCCTTCCTCGTCGGGCATTTTTGTCTCCTTGTCTAGCCCCATATCCAGTTAAAGAGAGGTGGAACATGATAGGGGACCTACCCGTTTATCGTTCCATTTAATTTTTTTTTTAAAATTTGCTTTTATGTTTTTAAATGTTTTTAGCTGGTAAAAATCATTAATTTTTTTTTCCATATTGTAGAAAAATTAATGTTCTATACAAATGAAAAATGATTCTTTTTTTTTCTTTGATAAAAAATTTACATTTTGAAATAAACTTTAAACGGAGCGGGAACCATATTCCCCTTACCCGCCATGTCTCCCATCTCGGGGCAACATCCCCACCCCATCCATGCCTCGTGTACTCAAATAGGCGGGGAATACTTGTCTCATTTGGGGCGAGTATCAGATATAACGAATTTTTTTGTCATCTCTATTGGTTCCGACGTTCCGTTAGGGATTGAATGTAACCGAAATAACAGAAGAACCAAAAATTATGATTAGGTTTCAGTTCTTGAAATATTGAAACCAAATCACCCTACATTCACTCATAATTAACCGTGGATGACAGACTGACAATTCTATTAAAGAATGATTCAAGAGTCCACTACCACCAAAATTGAAGATAAACTGCATTACTCAAACCAGATAGGTTGTTCCCATTCTTCTCACTGAGTCCTATTTCTGGAAGAGCATGTCGGCTAAGCCTAAATATAGTAAAAGTTATTAATTAAATTTTACTATTAAACATTCTTGCATTACTTAATTCTTTTATTCTCTTATTTTTAAAGTACATATTAATAATTGTAAACTACTTAATTCATAACTCAAAACCCGAGCATGTCGTCAACGCCTAATGTAAGCAGATATTCAGTCAAAACCTCGTAGGCATCAAGCGCAGAACTCAACTGTGGGGTTGCATTCGGAGGCTCCACATTTGCCAAAAAAATAAATACAAAACTACCCTAGATTTTACTTTCATAATTCTACCGACGAACTTACAATCCAGCCTACCCAAACATATTCTTTTAGTTTTTTTTATAATCGTGGATGTCCGGGCCAGTTTGCGCGCACCTCGACTAATCTCACGGGCATAGTTATTAAACCC
>CAIGRT010140987.1:0-12610 GCA_903798405.1 Fraxinus platypoda
CACTTGAAATCATTTTCCCTACAAAACATTTTCTAGGCAATTATTTTCCCTATAAATCATTTTCTTTCCACCAATTTTCTACCCTTGCAATCAAACGCACCCTAAACTTAAAAACTCTTCTATAGTATTTATAAAATTATTTAAGTACATATTTCAATTACCCATGGATTGAGAAGGAAAGAATCAAAGAATTGAAATAAAGAATTTAAGAAATTGATTAATTGAAGAGAAGAAAGAAGATGGAAGAGTGAAAGGAAGAGTGAACGTGATTATGGTTTAAAAAAATCATAAAATATTGAGGTTTTATATTTTACTCAATAAATAAATAAGTAAATAAAATAAAATGAAGAAACTTATTAGAACCTAATTAACATTCGGTTCTCACAAAGGCACCAAGAATTGGACCGAAATCGGTAGGTTCTCAATGATACGTCCCAAAATCGAACTGTTCTTTATACGAACCGGATTGGAACCGACTGGTTCTAAGTGGGATCGAGAAAAAAATGCCTACATTATCTCAACTTTCAAAATTAGGTGGAATTTCTTTATTAATAAAAAAATATCTTTTTTTCACGATTATCAAAAAAACAATGTTTAATAGGTCATTCTCATGAAGGGAGATGACCAATCCCACCCAGATGGTCAAGTTAAAATCGTATAAAAATAGAGTGAAATTCCTACTTATTTAACTTGTAAATTATGAGATTCACAATTTTGTGCACTTTAATCCACACAATTTGTAGATCCTAAAGTTTATAGAAAAGAAGTCGCATATTTGCCAAAACCTCTACCTTTTGAGTGAGAAATGAACTAAGATAACAAGTATATAGAGAAGTTTGGATGTATACAATGGGGCAAATGAAATTTCACACCAGAACTTTTGATGCATCATTCTACCGTATAGCAACGATTTATCGTATTGGTGTGGGTTTATTATGATAGTAGTCACTGAAGTTTTGAGTAATTACATCAATGATCATTAAAGTTATTTTTTACGATAGTAATTACTCACGTTTCAAACTGTAACAATAATGATCACTCGGTTAAAAACTTTAATGTTAAATCCTACCAAACGACGCTATTTAATATTACACCAAGTCAACAAAACTGAGGGAAAAAATGTTCATTTGAGAAAACCTAATGCAATCATATGGGAGAAATAATAATTAACAAGTAACGCCCTTTGGTGTTGAATTTAACGCAAAAATTCTGCGTTTTTATTTCAAGAAAATTGGACACTTCTAAAATTTTATTGTGTTAATACCTGCATGCGCACAACTGTACCTCACTTGAATTTCACTTTCAGCAAACACCACCATCTCTCACATAATACAAAGCCGGAACCCATATTTATAGGGGTGAAATGTCGGTGGAGTTGGAGCCTTTTATTCCGTAATGGTTATGACGATGCTATTTGTCAAACGGGGTAATCTCAAACTCCTAATGAATTTAGGAAGTCAAAATCCAATCGTAAAGTTTGAGACGACCCAAAAAGTAGCGGATCGGCTCACCGAAATGCTGTAGATAAAGAAAGAAAGAAATGATTGCTCAGCCTAAGTAGTTATGTGGGGCAAAGGTGTTTTGTTCTACAAGATAAATCCGAGATCTTGTCATTACCAGATCAAGTTATTTCTCCTAGAGAGCTTTACAATGGTGGTGGGTAGCATTTCAAAAAATTCTCAAGATTTTTCTACAACAATCGGCTAAAGAGGAGAGAAGAAGGCTGATGAAATCCTATAGAATTTTGAAGTCTGTGATGCTCTTTCATATGGTAATATATTTATACTTAATGATGCCATGTAGTATTAAAATTAATATTTTTGACTAGATGATCATTGGTGTACCTATTAAAAACTTGATTGACGCTTCCTACAAATAAATAAAGAAATAAAAATAAAAATTCAGTAATTATTGACATACTAATCCCATGTGTCAAACTGTAACCAGTCATTTTTAAAATTTAAATGCTAAAATGTTACTCTGTTAAAAGCATGATATCCTTCCTCACATGAATAAGAAATCGTCACCTTAAATTGGGCCAAAACCCTTCTTTGATTTTATTGGAAAAGCTTTTGAGTGTAAATGAAAATACAGATTCTCATGTTGAGAAATGAGAAAGAAGATTAACATCTTCTTGAGTTGCATTAAATTAGTATTCCAAAAAGTTCATGCGAACATGCCTGCAGAGGTATAGAATGCAGATTTATGAGTACTAGAATTGGTAGTTCACATATCCAACAAACTAGACCGACTCCCATCTATTAACACCGCTATCAGAGTAAGAGGGGCATAGTTACAATTGGGGAGTAAAATTAATTGAGAAAGCTAGATCCGGTTTAGTTTCTACCCCAAATCTCTACTCTTCTTAGTTTGGGATATAAGTAAAATAGCATAGAATCAGTACACGTCATGCAAGAGAGAGAAACTTTATACAGTCTTAATCGTCCTACCAGAAATTGGATTGAGAAACAATACCTTGTCTGTGGCAATATACGCTTATTCCTGTTGCCTACTCTTTCACAGGAGCATAGGCATTTCTGCACGACCTGGTTGAGTTGTAGGGGGTGATTTAATCAAAGGTTTCAGGGATTCCATGATGCTGGAAAAGGAGGGGCGTTTCCATGGCTCACTGCAGTATTATTGGTCAAAGTGAGTAAAGAGAAAATGATGTCCAACTCTAGGCTTAGTCAATGTTTGGAAATTTCAATTTTAGCAAGTCTAGTAAGAACTGTATCTGAATTGGTTCAAGTGAAACTGAGTTGAATAAATATTTAAGTGAACCAATTAAACCAGAGTTTGAAGGGAAACTGGGTGTCACCGAAATACCAGTGCATACATACAAGTAGGTAAGAAAATAAATTTATCAAGGGAGAGGAGTATTGGGAAAGGGATTTAAGCTGAAATAAAACCAGCAGTATACTCGCTAAAACAAATTTTAGGCTTTCCCATAAATAGCAAAAGTAAGTGAAACCAGTTTCAATCACTCACTTTACCCAACAGGCTTCAATTATGGCTGCAACCTGAGGATTCACATCACGTGGAATTTCAAGCCTTTTACCCTTAAAACCAACAGCCGCTACAACCTGTAATAATGAAGACATTGAGTTAAGAATCATCATCTAAATGAATTCAAGCAAAATACAGAAAGAAATAACAAACAACAACAGGAAGATAGACTAGAAAAATTGCAAAGACAAAATGACGAAGTGCAGAAAGCGTTAAAAGAACTGAAGATTATGAATGTTATGAGCAGTTATAATCACAAAAGTGAGATGTCACTACAGTTCATGCAAAAAGGTATGATGCTTGCTAAACATAGAAAGATTAACAGAAAATTCTAGAATCGTACATAAATTTTAAAAAAGCAGTACATTGATGATAATGATAAGAAACATGCGCAAATATACATGACTTGATAAGGATATAAAAGGGCTATCGTGAAAAATATCACACCTACTATATTAACACGGAGCTTTAATTAAATACAGTACTGGCACCATGATTTTAGCAAATCCAGCACTCTTCTCCTTTTCCCATTTTTCAATATTTTAAGGGGAGGGTGGACATCTTCAGCACCATGTGTGTCAACTGTAATGGCCAAGTGCAAAGCAACCACGCGCTCATTCTATCTCACCCAAACCAAAACCAAAGAATGCGACAATCAAGTTAATAACTGGGCAACAGCAATCAGCTGTCAAGGTTACACATCTATACACGCAACAAGTGTGCCCAAAGGGACCAAGAAAGAAATGGAAAAGGGTTAACGACCACAAAACAAAGCCAGCGTTCAAGGCTAATACACACCTTGCATTAGCTTGAATATCTGGCCTTCCATGTAATGTCTTAATTTTCATCCAACCTTTCAGAAATTTGTCAGAAAATTATGATCCATTAAAAAGTGAATCCATCATAATATGTGAAAGGGTTTTTACCCAGTTTCATGATATCATTATTTACATCACATAATTACCTAATATATTGAATATTGTATAGAGATAAGTTGGAGTAAGTTAAACTGGAACTAGTTAACTACTCCATTGATTTTTATATTTGTGGAAATAGGGTGTGACAAATAAGATGCTGCTGATAAATTGTTAATTTAACAATTTATTAAATTTCAAATCCTTGTAAACCCAACATGATATACATATTTGGCTAGCCACGGCACCAAAATTATGAGGCTTATTTTCCATTGTTTACATTTTATCCATGAACGTGTTTCCCAATTTACAAACCTGCGCTGCATTCAAATTACTCCATGGTTGCTGCAATGTTGCCAGCTCCCACAAAATCACACCAAAACTGTATACATCTGATTTTTCATTTGAGGGTTCATCACGGAGAACTTCAGGTGCCATCCACTCAGGCTATCAAAATCGAAGAAAGAGTTATGTCAAGATCAGCTGCAGATTAAGGCATCAGATCTTTGTACCTTAAAGCAAATGAACTCACAGTTCCAGCAGCTGTCTTTGATGAAAGAAACGTATTCGCTTTTAAACGGGAAAGACCAAAATCACCAACCTGGTGGAAGACATTGGAAGAGGTAATGATATGTACATGTATAACGATAATTAGAAAAATAGAAAACAAATATTTCAATGACATTCAAAAAACTTGACAAGGAAAAGAAAGCGTTAGAAATAGAATGTATTGAATGGATAAGTATGAATGTTTGATATCTACTGGCTTCATTAGAAGACTGAAGCGACCATCAGAGGAGGAGAGACAGTTAACGGAAGATTCTGGAGATTTTTCAAGTAGTGAACAAGATTGCTCTAGAAAGGAAGAAAATGACTACTAAAGCTCTGAGGACAAAATTTCTTAACACACTTGTGTGGTGGATAAGTATACAATCCCTGACATTAATTTTTTGTCAATTTTTAGAAATTATATATATATATAAAAAATCCTCTGGGTGAAGACTCTTTTTGTACATGAGATGCAGTTCATGGTGCCATATGAATTGAACTTTCACTTACCATGGAGAAACAAGATTTCTATTTCATTAGCACCACCGAAAACTTAAATGCTTCACAAAAATAAAATATCATCAATATGTTCAACATTGTAGAACTTTCAGAAAAAAATCTATTTCATAGCTCCCCAAATCACCATACAAAAATGCTTCACAAACATAATATTAGATTAACCAATATGCACGCAAAACATATTCAGTATCTTACCTTCACAGTATATTTTCTGTCAACTAAAAGATTAGGAGATTTTAAGTCACGATGAACAATGGGAGGATTGCGTTTATGAAGATAGTTCATCCCCTTTGCCTGCGCAAATAATATAACTCGTCAAGTGCAAAAGATTGATGTGTGTGTGTGCATGAGAGAGAGAGAGAGGACATGAAGATTTTACAGCATCAAAGCCATGAATTAAAGTATGTGAATGTATACCACATCATAAGCCATGCACAACCGACGCCTCTCATTCAATGCTGCTCTCGCAGTGGGATCACGCAAAAGTACATATAAACTACCTCTGGGTATGAAAAGTAAAACCATAAAACCAGTCAGCAAAAACCTCTACAAGACAGTGTGACATGTAATAACTAATGTCTGGGAAGTTAGTGATCGATATAAATTACTTCGATAAATATTCAGTGACTATGGACAAGTTTGGCGGCTCCGTAACAGCACCCATTAAAAGCACAATATTTGGATGGCGTAATCGTTTCATAATCGCAACCTAATCACAGCAAAAAATTAATCTAAATAATCAATCAAACGTGCGATCAAAAAGTTGGAGAAAAATGAGAGGTAGCTAACATGTACCTCCTGTAAAAATTCCTTGAATCGCTTCCCATGAAAGTCTTGTTCCATAAGAATCTTCACTGCAACTTCCTGAAAAATACCGGCTTTTGTAAGATTAAAACTGTCAACATCAAATAAAAGGAAAGTGAGTATTTTCACATGATAAATTATTTTACCAAACTGCAACAATAATGAATTTGAAACAGAACAAAATCAGGAAGGGAATGAAGCAAGGGGCACAAGAGAACAAATTATACTTGGTTTTAAAAATAAAAAAAAAGTACAGATTTCTCACACAGCCATTCCACTCAGCAAGATGAACTGTCCCAAATGAACCTGCAAGAAAAAAAAAGCCAACTTATAAGATACACAAGTCAAAATAATAATTAAAAATGCTCCTTAGATGATAACATAATATGAAGTCTGCACATAGCATCGCTTCTGAAGCAGCAAAAAAAGTACCTGATCCAATTGTCCCCTTCAGAACAAGATCATTCCGCGGAATGATCAGACCATCAAAATCAAATGCAAATTCACTTGATTTAGATGGAACCACTTTACCTCCCTCAACAATCTTCACTTCTCTACTAGGGCTTATCCTAGGATATGGCTTTGCAATTAGTTGTTGACCATCATTATGCACAATCGGGGGTATATGCTTTGGAGGGGCTGAGTCTTTGACTATGTTATGAGGGTTAGACGGTTGAAAAATCAATAGTTCTCTATCAAGAACCTTTATCCAGGAATGTGCTGGAAATTGTGGTAATTGAGAAATTTCAACTTGATTGCTTGAGCTGGCCTGAGGGCTGATTCTATCCATGTATAAAACTTCCGGTTGTTTAGGATATACGGAGTCCATCGTATTGCCATCAATATTGATTCCAGCTGTCACAAAGAGAAACTTTTCTGATTATGACCAAACCACACCAGTAGGATGGTCATCAGTTATCACTATTAAGTGCAATGTAAATCGTAAAAATTTATATAATAGTTTTACATGTCTGAATTATACATACATGTAACAAGCATCACCGCCAAGTAGAATATATGAAAATCCGAAAATCTTGAGAAAGGCAACATACATTGTAATCACATCCATATTCGTAACAGTAATAGAAAACATCAAAGAATTTTGTACTGCGCTACTCAAAGACACTCAGCTTTTGGCATACAATATATGGAATATTGGTGGAAATTACAATCAGATACTCAAAGCTTATTGACTCGTACTCGTATTCAAAGACAATGAACAACTTTTAACGCTGCCTTCAGCTTTCAAAGAGAAAACAAACTAGAAGAACTATGCTAACCGAAGGAAGAGAAGAGAGTAAATCTAGAGCATTAGACAATCACTAATATTAAAAGAAAAAGAAATGAGCCTTGATAGCACAGGGAATAGCTCAGTTAATAAAGACATGCTTGAAAAGATTTTAAAAAATTAGGCAAAAGAGCCAGATGCAGTTGGCCAAAATCCAAGCGAAGCAAAATGAAAACCTGAATATTCAGCAGACATCAAATATAAATCCATTACTAGGACAAACATGCCACAATAAAAACTGATCCCTAAAAAGAAGGATCTCGGTATAATGGTAGCGTAAAGGTCAGGGTCCCAAAATTTACCAATTAAAAGCCAGTTATCTTAGGACATGAACACCGAAGAACAATAGAGATGATTACCTGCTGAAGAATCATCAAACACAAGATTAAGTGTTCGCAAGTCTGAGAAATACTGTCTGGCCAGCAACCTAAAATTGATTGCAGGTTCAACAGGTCTGACTCGAGGAAAGCGTAGCGGTGAGAAAATTGAAATGGAAGAAGGACCATTTAACAATGCATCTGGCTCGCACAAGCATCCGGGCTTCTCCACCAAATCAACGAGATATTCTCTGTGATTTCAATGGAATAATAGTTACATCATCTAACCCATTGTGTACAACTCTCACTATGTTAATAGGCATATTAATATTGCCAACCAATAGACACCCCAGAACCCAAAATAGTTCTCATAAGCCTCAAAGAAACGAAACAATTGAGAAAAAAGAGAGTGCGGCTTGTTTAGATATCAAATTCAGCCACTCATAAACTACAAACAGATTAGATATACAAACACTGTAATATAAAGAGTCTTAGCTAAATCAGTCAACACCATAGTTAGCCTTTTTTAAATAAAAGAAGGTAGCCCTTTAAATGGTAATGCATGTTGTTGCCAGATTAAATGTCACAGTTTATAAAAGATGCTTTTGGAATGTAATTCTTTCCATCAGGTTAAGTAGCATTTAATTTCTGTCTCAACACAGTGAATAAATACACGTGAAAATGACACTACTCTACATCATAAGATATACCTGTCAAGTCCAAATCGAACAAGGCATGAGGATGCATTATCTCTTGTACAATAATTACATCCTTGGGCAATTCGACAGGGTAAGCCAATGATGTCTGCTAAAACCTTCAGAAATCATATTTCAAGTGCAAATTAGAAATCCAATACTCTAAATGGGCATTCAAAAGAAAAAGTGAATAAGATTTCACATGCACTTGCAAAAGCAGGGTAAGTGGAGGGAAGAGCAATGATTTCCTGCCAGCAGGGACACACTTGGGGCTTTAAAGGAGAAATGTGATACGAAAAATCCAAATAACAAATACGACAAAAAAATTGCCATGGCTACACTTTGGCATTTGACCCCCAAATTAGCAACTTCATCAAATTTTACATATCCAACCAAACAATATATTTCAGAATACAGTATCAAAACCTACTTTGAATAGCAGTGCACGGTGTCTGCAAAGTCCAACGGACAGGCTACCTATAGGGAGCACAATCGATCCCAAGCAATCCTTCAGGTCATTGCTATGGTCTTTCCAGATCGTAACCAAGTCTTCTTCGCCATTGGAAGCTGCACTCCTTTAGAAAGCAAGAAAGCTTGATTACAACGAGAATAAGGCAGAAACAAAAACTTACGAGTAATATTTAAAATAGGAGCTGCTAAAGCTCACCCCATACGATTGCAAACTAGGTTTGCAAGCTGGTCAACAACTTCTTTTGTGTTGATACAACTAGAGGACACATTATGAATCCAATTTTGCAGCTCTTTCAAGCTGGGATCACTATGTCTATCAACTGAAATGACTTCAATTGAAGACAAAGCGGAAGGATCCATGATCTTTAATGATTCAATTGATGGAATATGGCCACTTTCTTGAAGATCGGAGCAGACAGTCCAAACATAAGGATCCATTCCATGAATCGAGTAAAACCCGTCGGGAACTTTGTCGAAATATGATAAACAACCATTTACCTGACGCAAAATAAGAAAAATGACAGTTTTAACCTAGACTAACAAGATAAATCAAACCAGCATCTGCTGCAAATCTTTACCTTGTTCTCGTATTCTACATGACAAGAAAGCCAAAAGGAAATAAGTCAATTTTTGTAACCTGGAGTCAACAGCTAATGTATTGCATTGTGCGTAGAATAATTCCGTTCAGACCCAATAGTATTTCTCTGTCATTTTCCAGTTTAACACAATTTACCCAAATTGTGATGCCCTAATCTATATTTGGAGGAAATCAACTTCCCTGACCAGCAATATTTACCACATTTATTTCTGTTCTCCATGCCTGGCTACCAGAGAAAGTAGAGATCGCCCGAGCATAAAGGCGAATGCCAAAAGTTCCAATGTTACAGGGCATGCATTCCCGAAAAATAATTTCACTGTATCCTCATTCTGTTTTGTTGTAGGAAAATTTGTTGATGAATAAAATACTGGAATCTACCACAAATGTATAAATTGCAAATATGCTAATCTAAATGCATGCCACGTGTACACTTGATCCTCATATACGTAATAGTCATTAAATTAGACAGTCGTCAGCATTTCAATTAGGGTTTGTTCCATTGTAGTAATTAGACTCTATACCCAACCATTAATAGATTGTCACAAAGACTCTTTAATACTAGTATGATTCGTAAAATATATCTTACTTCTTTCCAAAATGAGATCCCTGCAAGTATTTCTAATTCATGAGGCATATAATAGGTCTGACTGATAGAGAGAAACTTTTCGTGGACATTTCATTTTCAGGAAGCTTACACAAGCATGCTCATCCATAAAGAAGCACACTTGCTTCCTACTCCACAAGTCCCACATTCTACCTCGACAAACCACTAATTTCGTTAGCCATATATTGTTTTATTAATTTCAACATATCCCGCCAATTTAGGTCTGCCACATTTCTCGTTTCTCAATTCCCAAAACCTCACAGTTTCGAGTTATGCACATGCTGCGCTCGTTTAGTATATAATCACGTTTCAGTATGCCCATACATCATAATTCACAAATAAATGCAATAACAAAAGACGACTTCAAATTTCAAAAACATAAAGAAAGCCTCCTCAGAATCTGCAATTCTATTTCAAAAGTATTAGAAAGCGTTACCCAAAATCGATGGGACATGGTCTCTGCAGAGGCAGCAGAAGAAGAAGCCCGCGATGTCGACTCATCCGGCACGGGATCCAAGAAATTAGGGTCATCAGCGCAGATAGCTGTGGAAGACAGCCGAAGAGCCAAAGCCAACTGCAGTTGGTAACTCTCCTCCGTCTGCTGTGCCCAGCTCTTTGAAGACCACGAGCCACCTACACCTACACCGCCACCTGACATCCCCTTAAATCCGCCGCTTCCTCCATTGCTAATATGGCCAAAAGACGCCATCTCGGGGTTCGAAGGAATTGAAGGAGCGTAGTAGTCTCCCGAGATCGAGCTATCACCAAAACTACTCCCGCTCGACTGCCTCTGCAAGCCGATCGACGGTGGGAACACCGCCGCTCCGATCCGGCTCAGAGGAGGTTGCGGTAACAATGAGTCGTCGGGAGTTTGACTTAACAAAGTATAATTTGATAGTCTACCTGGCATTTCCATCGTACAAATTTTACCAAATTACAAAATTTTTAACTCAAAACCCTAAAGCCCCCATGGCTGGAGCTCTAAACTTCTCTTTTTCCTCTTTAGATTTTCTCTCTACGGGAAAGTAAGAACGTCTCCGTTTAGCGGTGTAATCGTAATATTCTTTTCAATTTCTGTTGTTCTCTATTTAACCCAGTATCGAGTTAAATGTCCATTAAACTTATATCTCCGTCACGTTGGTTTCCGAATAATCACTAAAACTTTAATATTTCTTTCTCACCATTTTTCATTAGTAATTAAACTTTAAAAATGATTTCGAGTGATCAATAAAATTTAACATATTGCACTTCATCGTTCACTAGTCATGTTTTATTAGCTATTGAATTTATATATTTATCACGCTTTACTCACTGAATTTTAAAATATTTTTCAAGTGATCGATAAGAAGTATTTTAAAGTTCAGTGAGTAAAACATGACGGATGTATAAATTCAATAACTAATGAAACACGGTGAGTGAGTTAATAAAGGAGTGCAACATATTAAATTACCATTCAAAAGCATTTTTAGAGTTAAAGTGACCAATGAAATA
This sequence comes from Fraxinus platypoda, assembly GCA_903798405.1. Classification (NCBI taxonomy): domain Eukaryota; kingdom Viridiplantae; phylum Streptophyta; class Magnoliopsida; order Lamiales; family Oleaceae; genus Fraxinus; species Fraxinus platypoda. The sequence continues at coordinate 11,257 of CAIGRT010140987.1, forward strand.
TGGTGAATGAATGATGAAATGTAATGTGTTAAGTTTTGTGACGACTCGAAAATATTAAGGTTTAGTGAGTAAAACACGAAAATATAAATTCAGTGACTAATAAAATATTTAACCATAGTTGTCGGGCCCGACCCGAACACTAATTCGGACAATGCAACGGATCAACATTTGACCCAATGGCTCAATCGACGGGTCAATTCCTGTGAAACATATTATTAATTATTTTCATTGTATAACAAATTTTGATATTTTTGACCACTAATTAAATTAATCTTTTGTTATATCAGTGATTAAAAATCAATCTATGAGTGTGTTTGGTAGGAATATTTTTGGGGGAAGAATTGATTTTTGAATAGTGATATGATGGGAAATGTGTGGTTGAAAAAGAAGAAAAAAGTATTGATGTGATGGAAAATATTATTTTATTGAAGAATGTGTGGTTGAAAATGAGAATTGATTTACTATAGAAAATGAGAATCTGTACCAAACAGACTCTATATGAGGACACTATATCATAGATTGTGAAATATTCATTTGAAAAAATAAAATTAACAACTAGTGACCAAAACTTACTTTATATGCCAAATTTTAACAGGATTGCCAATTTTTTTTTTTTTTTTTCACAAAATTCAAAATATAATAGTTATTCATGGATAAAGTTGATGTTAACAAAGTAAATTATTTGAGATAAGTCAGCATTTCCTCAATTAATAAGAGTTAGAGCGCAATCATGCTGGGATCTCAAACATAAATTCTTCCGTTCTTTTGCCTTGTACCCATAATGGAGTCTCAATCATACTAAAATTCTCGTTTCCATTATCTGTATCACTTCTATTTTCATTGTCATTGCGATCATTCCATCACCATCAAGATCATCAAAATATAATTCATCTGCAAAAAGTTGTAAAATTCGACATTATATCATATATATTTATTATAATAAAAAGAAGAAACACTAGCACCAATTAATTACCATTGTTTTGATCTTATTGTATAGTACATGAATTCATTAAATAAATTTCATTAATGACATTGTATCAAATTGTGGACAATGGTAAGAGGGTGTTCTATGAAATGCCTTTGAAAAATTAGGTTTCCTGGAACTCCATAATCACAGGCCACTCGCAACATGAATATGGCAGTAAAGCAAAAAAGAAATTAAGAAGTCTAAAAACTCAAGAATGGTTGCAAGAGTTCACAGCTAGTGCGTCATCACTGTCAAAGTTAAGAAAATGTGAAGGCGAATAACCCGAGTAATGAGACAGGTAACTACATGTTGTAGGTAAACATAATACGCATCTTAACCAAAGATTTTAAACTAAAGCTTCTATTAGACAGGTAACTACATGTTGCA
>CAIGRT010141050.1:0-11332 GCA_903798405.1 Fraxinus platypoda
CAAAATGATGAAAAAATATCTAACACTCCGGTGAATAGGGATCTCGTACCAGAGGGAACCCCGAGTTCAATACTTGAAGAATCTCCTTAAGATAAGAAAAAGAGGCTTTCTGATCTCTTTCAAGAGAGGATACGAGTTGACCATGAAGAAGATGAGCCAAATGCTGCAGGCAACAAAAATGGGGTTCATTAAAAAACCAAAGCTGAGGCAAACCTCATCCCACCATCAAAATCTGCTAGTGGAACCCCTTATGCTTCTAGTGCTGACTCTGGGTACAGTAGCGAAAGAACTCCCAATGTTGCTCTTATAAGAGCGGAGGACAAATCCTAGAAGCCTGCAGAATGTTGTATTCCAAGGTTTCGTGCAAACCGTAGCTTTAATGAAAGGAAAACAAGATGAGCTCTGCCGGTAGCGTTGGGTGATGGGTGAATTTATGTTGCTCCCTCCATCCCATCATCATATATTTGTTTTCCCTTTTTGTTTGTTCCAAATTATATGTCATTTTTGAGAGTACAGTTAATTTCTTAATTTTCTAATATATCCCTATATTTGACAACCATTAAAATGAGTTTTCGATAAAAATGAATTTTGAAATAATGATATTTTGGAGAATGTGTGGTCTAAAAGTCAATTTTTTTTAATAATTTTTATGTAGAATATTTTATTATGAAAATATGTGATTGAAAATGAGTTTTAAAAAAAATTGTTTTACTGATTGTCAAACATGGGCTTAAATTGTCTTGTTATTCAAATTATTATTTAAATAAACGTATATTAGGAAAATAGTAATGTTTTTTAGTCCCATTGAGATTATAATCCAGTTTAGATGACGTTTATGTGTTATTAAATGATAAGTAAATTTAAATAAATTATTTAATTTTAGCTTTCATTTAATCTATCATCTAGCGCTATCTAAATTGAGATTGTAATCCCTGATGAGGATACATAGAAAAAAGTGAATTATTTAATAATTACAAAGTGAATTAGGCTACTCTATCATTTAATTTGGTTTTGGATTAAAATCAAAATAAATATTAAGTAAAAGTGAATAATTAATTTTAACCACACGTTTTATGAGATCTACAATTTTTGAACAATACATTTTATCATTTTTTATTAAAATTTATTTAAAAATGCTACTACTTTCTTGCAAATTAAATTTTGTACTTTCTTGCAAATTAAATTTTGTGACGGATAATCCGTACAAGATAGGGTTATTGCTTCTTTTAGAAGGTTTTTTTTTTTTCGAAAAAATCTACATTAATTGATGTTAAGAAACTAATTTTTAGAAGAGTTTCCCATTTTAAAAGAGTTGAGGCCAACTCCGTCTAAAAGTTTTTTTAATTAAAAGAAGTGTTTTAAGAGCCTGTTTGGTATTCATTCTCATTTTCGACAGTAAATCAAAGAGCCCGTTTGGTACAGATTCTCATTTTCTACAGTAAATCAATTCTCATTTTCAACCACACATTCTTCAATAAAATAATATTTTCCATCACATCAATACTTTTTTCTTCTTTTTCAACCACACATTTCCCATCATATCATTATTCAAAAATCAATTCTTCCCCCAAAAATCCTTACCAAACACACTCTAAAAGAGTTCAGACCAAATGGATCCGTACTTTTCTTGCTGCTCTTTTTTGTTTATTTTGTTAAACAGTAGCAAGGATAGGAATATCAATTAAAATGAGAAATAAATAACAAAAATGTGCTCGATTTAATCCCAAATATATTATTTATTATCGAAAAATGGCAAAGCACCATCCTTTTTCTCTTTCTATCTATTTTCTTTTTTTTCGATTTTTAGTGGTGAAATATATATTCTCAGCCTGTAAACTTATAAATTAACACGCGATTTCAGTTGTAAAACCCAACCAACAGGTAAACTATTCCGTTTTACTCAAATCTGTGCAGTGACGGAGACGATGCTGGCGGAAACGAAGGAAATCGATGACGTGATGGAGGCGGCGTCGGGCCCACATTTTTCTGGCCTCCGCCTTGACGGCCTCATGTCTGCACCCGCGAGCTCATCTTCTCCTCGTTCTTCCTCCACTCCTACTACTCCTTCTTTTTCCACTCCCCTCACCGATTCCTCTGTCCTCAAGCAGCCGTTCGTTATTGGTAATTTGATTCTCACAACATTCTCACCATTGGACTAGTTTACTAACCCGACCTGATTAGCAGTCGGTTTTATTCGAGTTAGGTTGGTGGCGACGGGCTTAGTCTAATTTTTCTTTATTTTCTTATAATTCGACATTCGAAATTCTTATGGTCGTTCTTTCTCGCTGATTTTTTTTTTTTTGTTGGTGGAGTAGGGGTTTCGGGCGGTACGGCATCCGGGAAGACAACAGTCTGTGACATGATTATTCAACAGCTTCATGATCATCGTGTCGTGCTTGTTAACCAGGTTTGTGCTGGTGGTGGGTGTTTTTTATTTTCTTTTTTAATATTCTGGCCGATTTCTGTAAATGCTAGATGTCCAAACCCGATTCAACTAAAGTTGCAATTTTTCCATTCCCTTTGGATGGCATCTCCTGAAAAAGGTGGATGTTAAAGTAGGGGATTAGGGTATTTCTAAAATGCTGTTAAAAGCATCGTATAATAGAACTTCGCAATGCAATTTTACCTTAAGTATTCACTTAGAATTATGGGCTGCTCCGTCAAAAGGGCAGGACTAGGATTAACAAAAGCAGGCAGTTTTGAAATAGGTATGCTCTAATTTTGTCTATTCTCTGTGCTTTTCTTAAACTGCAGCAAGGAAATGAACAATATGTTGATAAGAATTTAGCTGTTCTTTCTATATGTGCGTCTATTTTACTTTAATGAATGCACATTTCTGAGCAAAAATTCCTTATTTTACCCTGGTACATGTGTAGGATTCTTTCTATCGTGGCTTGACTCCTGAAGAGTTGCAACGAGTTCATGAATATAATTTTGATCATCCAGGTAACTTAGCATCCATTTGAGCTTGGGTCTCCCAATCAAGCTGATTTGTTTCTGCTTTTCAAACTTGTTTTGCTGTTATTGGGTATCATGGAAAAAATTATTTTTGTGCTAACAATCATGAAATAATCTACCTGCAGATGCTTTTGACACAGAACAGCTCCTTGAGTGCGTTAATGAGCTAAAGAGTGGACATTCTGTACATGTCCCAATGTATGATTTTAAAACACATCAACGGTCTTCAGACAGCTTCCGACAGGTAAACATTTTATATCAGCTTAAGGAAGAGTGAGGTGTGGCAAACTTTTGGAGTTACAAATTCAATATTTCATATTATTAATTAGAACCTAGATAAGGACTCTGCTATTCTTTTTCACATTCCTATGTTGTGAAAATATTCTTAATTCTTAGGAAAGATTAATAATGCTGATATGAGCAAGTTGGGAGAACTGTCTACCGTTACGAAGATCTCTTGAAATTATTAGTTATCTGGGAATTTTTAGAATAGCTCGATTTGGATTCTATCATAGAGCTATTGCAGCATGTTTGTGAGACTTGTGGGAAAGGGCACCTGGTTGGTTAGCCACCTTTGCAGTTTTGGAATCTTTGAGTAAATTGGGAATGAAACGAAAAAAAAAATAAAATGGCTAATTTTGAATTTAGTCTCTTCCATTTCTTTATTATCCTAGTAATTTTGAATATTTGAATCTGTATTTGGTCTGACTATCAAGGGGTTTTTTTGGTACCCAGACTGAATGATTGTTATGAACTGATGACCAATTTGCATTAATATATAATTATGATAGTTACATGCTCATCAGTGTTTTCTTATTTTGTGGCATTGTGCTAATTGACATTTGCTTAAGAAAATCTCAGGATTCTAATCTTTCTCTGTGTCGGGAGTTGTGGCTTTCTTTGGGGAAAAGGAGGGGATGGAATTGTAGGAGAGCAATACTGTTGGTCCGCTATTGTTGATTTCTGCTGAATCTCCATTTAATAGCTATCAAAATTACTGACTTAAAAACTTTGTTAGGTGAATGCCTCTGATGTAATCATCTTGGAGGGGATCCTCGTCTTCCATGATCAACGTGTGCGGAACTTAATGAATATGAAGATTTTTGTTGACACAGGTTGAACTTAGCTGTGTATTGTTGCATCTAATTTTATTATGTTATATTTCTAAAGAAGTTGGAGTTAGTCATCAGCTTCTCACTTAAAAGTCCAAATTTCTTTAAAATGAGAAAAAGAGAAACCACAAATCGTGTTCTAAGATTGCTAATAGGAGTCGAGATTGGATATTAGATTGATGTTAGCAGCATTAAGAGACCTCAGGTTTGTGGTCACTGTGGTTTTGCATGTTATAATTTTGGAACGATGGTTGTAGTTTTGTTTAGTGTGTAGGGAGAAGCAATTGCAAGGTGGGAAGGAAAGGGGTCGGGAAGAGAGTAGTTAGTTTGTTCTCTGGTGAGATGTATATATAGTGCATTCAGGTGTTAACAAGTGTTCATTTTAGGGAGGCCTGGAAATTGAACTAGATCTGAATGCAGACATATAGGTTATTTGAATTTGGAGATTCTCTTCCAATTATCCTCTTCGCATGGAGCAGCTTAGATACAAGGCTTCTCTCCCTTGAGAATTCGGAGATGGATTAACGAGTATTCACTTTAGTGATCATAACTTCTCCCTTTTTTCTCAATTTCTCTTATATTAATGAGTTACTTCTTTGAGTTTCTAGTAATCATCTCGTCCCTTTCTCTCAATTTCTTATATGGTAACAATTGATCGATTTAGATGCTGATGTGAGGCTTGCTCGTAGAATACGGCGTGATACAGTAGAGAGGGGTAGGGACTTAAATTCAGTTCTTGAACAGGTAAGCTTCTTCTTCTTCTTTTTTTTTTTTTTTGGTTAATCAGTAAATCCATGTGCTGTAGACATCTGTCTCTTTCTGGTTGTTAGATGTATCAAGGCAGTTTTCATGTTTATGGCATATCCTCAATTGATGTTCAATTCATTCTCAATGTACTAAAAAATCTAAAGGATAACTTAAAGAACTCTTACACTTTCTAGTCGTCTGCTAGTTTTTTCTTTAATAGATTTTTTCAGACATTTTTTATCATTCTCCTTGGTTATAGTTGGTAGACCTTATGAATGGTGCATTAACTTCTGAATTTCTGCTTGAGATGCATCAAGATTATTTCCCTATACGTCCAGCCACCTTATAGCATATGTTTATGGTAAGTGCTATGTTTTGGTCTGCAGTATGCAAAGTTTGTCAAACCTGCTTTTGATGATTTTGTTCTGCCATCGAAGAAATATGCTGATGTTATCATACCCCGGGGTGGTGATAATCATGTTGCAATCGATTTGATTGTGCAACATATTCACACAAAGCTTGGCCAGCATGACCTTTGTAAAATATATCCCAATGTGTATGTTATTCAGTCGACGTTCCAGGTATGCCTTGTACTTTTTTCATGATTGAGTTTTCATGTTCAGTCGTTACTTAACCGAAGAAACTAGCATAAAAATTATGTATTTTGCAACAGCATTTGGTGGGAAGGGGAAAGGAAAGAAGTGATGTATAGGTACATTTATATTATGTCAGGTTGTGCAAAATATTAGTAACTGTTTAATGATGGAAGTACATACAAAGTTACTTTCTTTACAATGGTGCTGCGGCAAATGTGAAACAAGAAAAAGATAAAATAAAGTGACTGAACATTAAAAGCTTGTGTTAGTATAGTCCTCTCTTTATTCTCATTATGACACGATAGGAGTGAAATTTTCATTTTTGAAAATTTCAGTCATAACAGTTTAATCTTCAATCTATTCATCTTTGTTCTCTTTTCGGCTCTCTATAACAATAATTAATTATGCTTGCTCTGGATGTCTACAGATAAGAGGCATGCATACCCTGATTCGCGATCAAGAAATATCGAAGCATGACTTTGTATTCTATTCTGACAGGCTTATTCGTCTGGTAAATTTTTAACCATCTTAATCATGTCAAAAGTACAAATTCACTATATTTTCCAAACATGGAAGTTTTGGATAAGTGGTATTTCAGATTGTGGAGCATGGTCTTGGTCATTTACCCTTCACTGAAAAGCAAATAGTTACTCCAACAGGTATGCTAAATAAATGTATTGCGCTCAATTTTTATTTATCCTTCTGTTTATTTTTTACGCTCAAAATTTTCATCTCTAGCTTGGTATGCACATTCTCTTATTGAAGTGGATCTTTGAGCAAAGAATCACTATCATGATTGTCCTGCCTGGAGACTTCAATAAATCTTGCTTATAACGTGATAGAGATAAGATTACATGTATTCATGCTTTGTTGCTGGGTCAGCTTGTTTTGACTCTAGGAGGCATAGAAACCTCTCTGAAGGCTGCTATTTATTAACCAAGAGCAATGAGAAGACAAAAGAACAAAATAGAAGAGGGAGGCAAAATCAACATGGTTTATATGTTTAAAAAATATTTGATTTTATTTGAACATCTAGCGATGGATCGAATGGAGTGGAAAAAAATAGACTCGTAGCTGGTTTCAATTTTATTTGAAATAAGACTTAGTTTGTCATTTTTTCCTTCATCGTTGTGGTCCTCAATTTCTACGATGTTGGCACTGTTTCCTGAATATCTACCAGATGTGAAAATAGAACAGGCTAAATTCTTCTCACTCATAATTTAGGTTTATACTGTAAACGAAGTGAGTAAGATGTATATTTTTGTATGACAAATAAGTTTGGAACAAACTATATTCAAACCATTTTTCAACCTGCATGTTAAATAGGACGATTGGTTGTAAACCAGTTTCCTCGACTCAATTTCAACCCATGCTAACCTACCCAAGCAACCTGCTTCTCTGTGACTGTGAACTCCTACACTGATATTTGAACCAGTTTGTTTGCATTCTCAAAACCTGCTAAGCATAGAAGTTGCTGATATGTGAATTTTTGAAACTTTGCTGGGATTCTACTGTAGGGTCGTTATATACTGGAGTCGACTTTTGCAAGAAATTGTGTGGAGTTTCCATTGTTCGAAGGTGAGGGAAGTAGTCAGCTCTCAGTAAAATGTGACTGTGGTTTCATTAATGTTGGTTTACTTATTAGAAGAAAAGGTTTTATTGGATTCTTCAAGGAAACATATTTAATATTTAAAACATTACTTGTATTTCAAAATTTTACTTTTGAACTCCATGTCATCTAAATTTTGATTTGTAACATGAATTGTGGTTGGGATATTTTACTTTATAGGTTTAGTCAATTTCTATCCTTTTACCATTTTTTCTTCTTGGGTGGCTTTTTACCCTTTTTTTGTTAGTTGAAAGGTGTTACTCATTTTCTGTGTGGATTTTTGTTGTCTTTGGTGTCCTAACTAATCGCAGTGGTGAAAGTATGGAAAATGCTCTGCGTGCTTGTTGCAAAGGAATTAAAATCGGGAAAATTCTGATCCACCGTGATGGTGACAATGGGAAACAGGTGATCTTTCACTTGGTTTCTATAATGGGAGCCTTCTACCATGGTTTCATATTGCATTAGGTCATGATTGAACGTGTAATGTTTCGCCCCTTTGTTGCCTATTTAAACAGCTTATATATGAAAAACTTCCGAAAGATATTTCAGAACGCCATGTCCTCCTCCTAGATCCAGTCCTTGCTACAGGTAGCAGAATTTTCTCATTCATAATAGCGTGGAAAATTAATCTTCTAGCACTAGGGTGGCTTCTAACTTCCTTTTTGTATTTTCTGCTGCAAAGTGGAGTACGGGGGATTTGCAGCCATCGAGGCTATACTTCCCTCTTTTCTATTATGACATTAGATTTAACTTATCGTTAATTGTTTGTTGAAGGTAACTCTGCTAATCAGGCAATTGAGTTACTCATACAGAAAGGTGTTCCAGAATCTCACATTATTTTCCTAAACCTCATCTCCGTGAGTTCCTTGTGTAACTTTTTTGAAGGACTCCTTTTACTCCCTTCTTTTGACAGTATTGCCACATGTTCTCACTTGTTATTTTGCTTTATATTTGAATATAGGCACCTGAAGGAATACAATGTGTTTGTAAACGTTTCCCCTCCTTAAAAATTGTGACATCAGAGATTGATGTGTCGCTGAACAAAGAATTTCGCGTGATACCAGGTATGGGAGAATTTGGGGATCGGTATTTTGGCACGGATGATTGATCTACACAGGTTCTGATGTTGCTCGTTACTGGTTGGTCTGGTCATTAACTGTAAATTAATTCAGTCGGTCCGGTTCTGCCTACTCATTGTGATGTGTCCACGATTTCTGTTTGAATATGGGATTGCATCGTATTGTGGTTATCTTTATTTAGTATTAGTTGCTTCAAATTTTGCAAATTGAATCATATTAATCAACTTTCCGTTTCTTTACCTCTCAAGCATATAATACCTCAATTGGTTAGATTGAATTTATTTTGCTTTAAAGATATTTCAATTGGTCATGTTACGCAAGTCGGTGCCACTGGGACTTCAAAGCAATGATGTTACGAAAGCAATTTTGCATTTCTAAGTTCAAACCCTTATTTTTTCTTATAATTTAATGTTTGTTTGGTCTTCATTTTCTTGAAGTTTGGCAAAGTTTTTCTTTACTAGGAAAGAACATAAAGGTTCGTACACGGCCCATAATTGTTTCGATCCCATGTGAAAAACAAGATGGGATACTTTAGTCAATCATTAAAAGAATACAAAGGGATGTAAGGATGACTACAAGTCTAAATTAAATTACATTATTATAATGGCAAAAAACAAAATTCCGGGAGATTCATGTCGACGCACAATTACAAAATCTGCACTGACTACTCTCCACAGACGAGTCAAGTAAGAACTGACACAAACAACCAATCTAATTCTTCATCGACAAATTGGAAATATGCATGTCTCCCATAGTTGTTTAGGACTAGAGTTCCACGCCAAGGATTAACCACCATTTGTCATTAACACCATCCTTGCTTTCTCTATAGAAACCAGATTTTCCTGATGGCTTATTTTCCTCACTACACTTGTTTGCAATGGTGAACCACAGAGTCCAGGATTGCAAATGTAGATAGAAGGGTTGAGCAATGTCGCGGATTGATTTGTTGCTGGAATTCGTCCCCACAATTCCTTGTACGGCAGGTTCAAGAGATTCAATTCCGTCATGGTTGCTCACGTCAATGACAGTAGCCTTGTACCCTTTAGCAAACACAAGAAGTTTGTCCCTCTTATGCCTTTGTTAGAAAGGTCGAGGACTGAAAGTGAAGAAAAATTGACAGAGAGATATTGGAAGTACTGAAAGTCCACAGTGAGGCAAGTTCCACAGTATAACTGCTGAAATCAAGATATGTGTCTTCCAAAATATGCATTGGAAATTTGAGATATCTCAGTTTCTCAAGTGATCTTAGAAACTTGGGAATCTCAATCCCTCTGAAGTTGTTAAAGCTCAAGTCAAGGTAGTTCAAATACCACTGAGACTATATAATCTTACAGTTTGAGATGTCTGGTTGTTACAAATGACTCTGTTTCATTTGCAGCAATCTTCGCCTTCCCAAGAAATGAGTTTGCCCGAAGGATCACTGAACCTTCCTTGACTCTGATCAGAGCTTCCTTCTCAGTTTTCGTGCACTTTACGTTCAAATGACTGACTGGAAATGAGCCTAACATTTGTCAAATAACTTGTTAATGGATTAATAATAATATTGAACAAGCATTAGACAAGAAAAACGATGATGGTCATTTTTTTATTCTTAACAATTTATTTATTTATTTTACAACTACATAAATTACTAAATAAATAATTACGTTAAATTAACGAAAATATTAAATTCATTAATAAAATTTTTACAATATTAAAAATTATTATAAATGCATTAATGGACTGTGTTCGTTATATTTTAATTTTTTTGTATTCTTATTTTAATTAATTTATTAAATTTTAGTTTTTACATTATTAAAATTTATTATAAATGCGCATAATAATAATAATAATAATAATAATAATAATAATAATAATAATAATAATAATAATAATAATAATAATTTATTGTATTAATAAATATATAACACAAATTACACAAATATCCTTAATTAATTTGTTTGGAAAATGAGTAATATATGAAAAAATACATTAGAAGAAATTTTATTATTTTTAAGCTAAGGAAAACATGTGGCATTTCATACTGTTCAAATAAATCATTTATCTTTACTTTAATCAATAAAAAATATTTGTTATATAACAAACTACTTTGATTATAAGCGAACTATTTAAATTTAGTTATATATGTGTGAAATAAAATACCTAATTTTATAACGAATTATTTGTGTATCATGAATATAAATAAAGACTGGCATAGAGACCGCTCACGTCGTGCTACAGTGATGACCACAAAAACCATCGTACATCGCCTCAAAATTACTACAGAAAAAGCAGCTGAGCAACAATCATAGGCTGCTTCGCGAGAACGTTGGTGTGGGGTTGCATCGTGACAGATGGAAAACGAAGAAGGGGAGGAGGGAGAGGAGAGCAGCAGCAACACCGCCGTAGAAGTTCCACTTCGAGCCGTGCGAAGGGTGATGCCAGAGGTAGTAGTGCCGGTGGCGACGGATGGCTAGAGAGAAGGTGGGATAGAGAGAGAAGAAAGAAAATGGAGATGATGAAATAATTAGAGTTTTGACGTGTATGATTGGGTAGAATGAATATGTATATTTAAATTTGTAATAAAATTATTCATATTCTAAAATTTTAATTATCATCTGATTTTTGAAATAAAAACTAATAAATCTGAATTTTGAAATGAAACGTTTGAAATTCTGGTTCCACGTAATTTCCGCAAAATGAAATGGAGACTTGGCTACACAGACATAGAGGCCCACGAGGCCCATAAACCCTAAGGGCCTGTTCTCTTTGTCGTTTTCGGGCCGTTTTCTGTTTCCGATTTTTCAAAACGTCCAAAACGCGTTCTCTTTCCTATTTTCGAAAACGAGTTTTTGAAAACACAAAAAAAAATTGCACTGAAAACACAAAATGATGTTTTGGTCGTTTTGGATGTTTTCTGTACAAAACTCGAAAAATCTTCAAAACACGCGAAACAAAGTGCACTGTTCCAAAAATGGTTGTTTCTTCCCACAACCCAAATCCTTTCTCTTCTTCCATCTTCTCTCTTCGCCAGAAAAAATTGGACTCGAAAAATCTCTTTTCTTCTCTGCAACCGGACGCTGCTGTTGGGCAGGTGCAGGCGCCGGAGTGGGGGACTGGGGAGGCGACGCTGCTGTGAACACGGCATCGCAAGCCATTTGTCGCGACCCATGGGAGGCGAAGCTGCCGGCGACGTTAGTCTCTACCGCCCCTCTCTTCGACTCCGACGACGTTAGTCTCTGCCTCCTCTCT
>CAIGRT010141076.1:0-18971 GCA_903798405.1 Fraxinus platypoda
TTTTTATCATTTCCCAAAAAGTTGACAAACTGGGTGAATATGTAAAAGATATTCTTTCCTACATATGTAAGTTATTTAGACATGCTCAATTAATTGGATATCCAACCAATCGTGCATTAAGCGACAAAGAAATAAGGCAAAGTTCACTTAGATTTAAGGTGGCATACTTAAAAGTTAAAAGACACGTGCTCAAGAATTGAGCTAAACTGGAGGAAGTCATGCTTTCTCCCTCATATTCATTGGTTACTCTTGCATTTTGTTATTGAATTGATAACTACTAGTAAAAGAATTTGAACTGCTCCTTCCATTGCATGAACTTTGAAGTTGGCAGCTTTGGAGTCCGTATTGTCTCTAAAATGACATGTTTTGCATACGTGTTCACCTCATCTTTCATTTATAGATGAACTGAAGGAAATACAATTGATAAGCATTATTAGAATTGTGCATTCATAGTAAATAAAAACTTGGAGACATGTAATTTGTTGGATTTAGATCCAGTTTTTTCCTAAATGCTTCAATATCTGAAGACTCGGAGTTTCTGTAATCTTCTTTCCCTGAAGAGATTATAACAAGATAACTTCAGGGGTCAAAACTATTATTGCTAAATTTTCATATATCTTGGGGAATCAGTCATGGAGATTATTTAGCAAGAATTCATAGAAATTAGGGTTCTTTGATAATCTGATTTTATTGATGAGTAACTTTGTAAATGATAAGGAAACTGCAGAACACTAACCAATCTTGTACCTATTGTTTAAAATGCCAAAATGATGGAACAATCTTGTAATGATTTCTTGTGGTTCACAAAGTTTTTACCAACCTTTCTTTGCAAACCTGAACAACAAAAGAAACCTGAACAACAAAAGCTAGTAACTGATGTTGAGATAATATAGTCCTGCCAGTATTCCAGATAAAATCATGTAGCCACCACCTGATACTGTGGCCTTCTCTGATTGCATGACTAATCTTAGCCCCCGTTTGACAACCATTATAAAGTGTTTTTTTTGGGAAAAATGAGTTTTGGAATAGTGATTTTTTTGGAGAATGTGTGGTTAAAAAGTGGGAAAAAGTTTTGAGTTAACGTGCAAAATATTTTATTGTGAGAATGTGTGGTTGAAAATGAGTTCAAAAAATGTAAAAATGGTTATCAAATAGTGGCTTAGTGACCATTTACCATTTTCTTCTCTGATTGAATGACTAATCTTAGTGACCATTTACCGTTTTCTCTAGTATTTGAATCTTTTATTTTCAACTTTCCCCTTTCTAATTATGTTACGTATTTCTTTTTCTCCCATTTTTTTCCCATCTGAATGATACTGACATGAGAGGATTTTTTACAGGAAAATCTATCATTGCCCTTACTGTAACTTGTGCCGGGTCGGAAAGGGATTGGGCATTGATTACTTTCATTGTATGAAATGCAATGCGTGTATGTCAAGGTCTCTCTTTGTGCACGTATGCAGAGAGAAGTGCTTTGAGGATAATTGCCCAATTTGCCACGAGTATATTTTTACTTCAAACTCTCCAGTAAAGGCACTGCCATGTGGTCATTTGATGCATTCAGCATGTTTTCAGGTATCAGGCTGCTCTTAAGGATTTTCATTTCTTCTGAACTAATGCAGTATATTTTGTTTTCTTCTGAGCCTCTCTATGGTGCTTCTAGGATTACACATGCTCTCATTATACCTGCCCAATTTGTAGCAAGTCACTGGGGGACATGCAGGTCAGTTCAAATATTCTTTTCACATATTTTAGTTTGAAAGGCTCCTGCTCCTCTGGTTAAAAAGGCAAGTAATTTTATAACCTTGTGTTATCATAACAAGTGAATACTCATTAATAGTATTTGTTCTCACTCTTTCTAGAGATCTTGTTTATGAGCCTCAATTTTGCTTGTTACATGATTTGACAAGAATGCTTAAGATTGTATTCTGTACATAATCTTTTTACGGTTATAAAAGAAAAAGGTTCTTACTGTTCGTTATCTAGAAACCTGGAACTGGCTGAACATGTTTTCTATTTGATTTATATTATTTGAGGTTCCCATTTAGTCTATTTGTCATTCGGTTTTCATACAGCAACAAATCTAAATACATCATATACAGCAAAACTCATAACAATTTCCACATAGCTGGCTAAAGGTAACTGGCCCAAACTCTGGTTGAGAGGCTAGCCTTAAATAGATAACTAAATTAACTGTTAGAAAAGTCAGTGAGATTTAACATGCTACAAGGTAGGACCTGAGCAGAATGAACCAGTGTGGTAACTGCAAGCTTGCTGCTCAAATGTGTTCGGTTTCAATACGTCCTCTTAGTTCTTAACTACTTGCTTGGACTTTACGGTTATTGTTTCTGTTTCAAGTATATAGGTGCATCAGGTGGATAAATTTATCTCCTAAATTTTCTTTTCCAATGCATTATTCTGTTCCACGTCTTACTTTCTAGGAAACTGTCATTCTGAACCAGTTGAAAGTAATAGCTTGAAAATTGCCACATCATTCTCCATTAATATAAGACTAACGAACTTATCAAAGGAGTCTTTAACTGTATTATCTTGGACTTGAAATATATCCATTAAAAAATTCTTACAACGCTGTCGTACATCTTAAATATAATAATCAACTAATCTTTTTTCCCAGTTTACTGTCATTCAAATAAACATATTACACATGTGAAAAAAAGAAACTAGAAACCAATGTTTATATATCTGGCATTTCTAATTTGCCATTCCAGTTCACTTTTGCAAGTTGAGTCCATTCCATCTGATGTTATACAAGATTTTAGCATTACGAAATATTAAAATGGTTCCTTTTAGGTGTATTTTGGAATGTTAGATGCTCTATTAGCTGAAGAGAAAATTCCAGAGGAATATTCTGGTCAGATTCAGGTTGGCTATGTTCTATAGACACTCTTAATTGGCATTCTTTATTATCTTCCAACTTGGGTAAGATAAAAATAATCCAAATTACTGTCTATGGATGTGCAGGTTATACTGTGCAATGACTGTGAGAAAAGAGGAACTGCAGCCTTTCACTGGCTCTACCACAAGTGTTCTCATTGTGGTTCATACAATACCAGGCTCTTATGACTCAAATCCTTGGCAAGTTTGGATTTTGTATCTTACTCATCTAGAAATAAATAAGTCCTGTTGGATTCATGTGTCATGTATGAAACATATCAATTTCCTCGACTAATATAAATTATTTTATCTTTACATCTCCATCTTTCTAACTGAAGCTTTTGAAGTCTGATTGAGATATTGAATCATTTGTTACCAAATTCAGTTTGTGAGTTTGATAATTTTTCTCCGGATAATGCTTGCTAAATTCTTTATTCAAAAGTTTTTCTGACAATAATCTTCACCAAGTAAGAGAAACATTATAAGACGGCCTATCTCTTGCTGTCATGCATGATTCATATAGCAACGATTTGTGAGCTTCTTCATTTTGTGAATGGTGACAAGCTGATCTTTCAAGTTTAAAGTGTGACGACTTTTGTCTTCTTCTTGTACAGCATTATAGTTGGCACGAATCATCTAACCGTTTTTCCTAATTCACACTTTTGTACTATAATCTTCTGATTTTTCCATGTGTAAAGACTTGCTCCCCAAGTCCACCATTTTTCCATCCTTGCACAACTGTTAGTCAGGCCCTATGATGTTCGGACTTGGGTACGGGTATGCATCTAAGTGTTGGATCTTTTATTTTTTTAAATATAAGATATGGGGACATGGCTAAAAAGAGTCCAAATTTCGAACTCGGTTACGTGGGTACGTCTTTTAAATTTCAATTTTTTTACTAATCTAAGATATCATTTTGAATAGACCAAAATCAATTATTCGCAAAGAAGGAAATGAGTATTGTATAAGGGGTTAAAACGAATAAAATAGAATTTTAGGGTTCAGTTTTCAATTATGGGAATTACTAAATGTCATATAAAATAGAAAATTAGAAATTTGATTGCAATTTGGTTTTAGTGGAGAACTAAGTAGCACTATATAGAACTCATTTCATTTTATACAAATAAAACCTTAAATCACCGATACAGAGGGAGAAAGAAGGAAAAAAAAGTAGAAAAAAATGGAAAGAAAAACGAAAGAAGAAGAAAAAGAAGGAAAAATTTAGCGCCACCACCTTTCTCCACCCTCTCGGCTGCGACGCTAGGTTTAAAGAGAGCAAAAAGGGGAAAGAAGAAAAGAGAAAGAAAAGGAAATGAAAAAAAAAAAAAAAAGAAGAAATAAAACCGATGAAGTGTCGATTGAAATTTGGAGGATCCGACACGTATCCCATACCTATACCAATGTCGTGTCGTGTACGACACGGGTACTCCGACTATTTCGAAGAGTCCGAGCATCAGAGGTGAAGGCATGATTACTTCCAAGTTGCTTTATAAAACAAATTATTAATACTTCTCCACATCATTGAATAATTAATACTTTTAAACGTCTTTGAATATGTCATTTTTTTTTTTGGTTTGGTTTGGGGATGGGATGGATATGGACAACTGGCTTGATAAGCACCCATGACCTTTAGTCATCCAAACTTCTACTGAAGGTAGGTTGTTTTATTGTAAAGTTATTTCATTCTGGTAAATGATCCTTTCCAGTTTTAGCAATTGGCAATTGTGCCGTAGATAGTGGAAAGACCAGGAAGTAGGTCTCTACTCATTGGATAACATTGAATGGAAATCACATCTACTGATTTGAAATGGGAAGTAGCAGTGCATGAAAGTAATGTAGGATAAGTTCATCGGACTTGTGAAAGAATTAGATGAGTTTGATAACGATTAGGATCATGAGTTAGGGATTTGAGAATAGTGCGAGGAAGTTGGTGGTATTGGAAGAAAATTACAGGATTTCACAGGGAGGGAGCAGGGAGGATAAGAAACAAAAAATAAATTTAGCTCGAGGATGGAAAGGAAGGAGAAGGTTGGCCTGTATTCTTAGATTGGGAACTCTCTTTTTTGTTGGCCTGTATACAAGGTTTGATTCTGAGCTTCAGAGGAATTTGAAGTACAGAAAGAGCGGGAATCTATACAAGGTTGGCCTGTATTCTTAGATTGGGAACTCTCTTTTTTGTAAATTATTGACTTTTCAAATCGAACGAGAAAAGAAAGGTTCTTGACTATTGTTAGTGATTTTTACATGTCATGTACCAACAATTTAATTTATTCTGAATTTCTCATGTAAAATATTTAAGTTTAACAGGTCTATGTATTCATCCAGCACAGATGGGCATTGCTTCTGTGGTTCACCTTTATGTGTTTCCTGCAAAGCCTTATGAGTTAATGGGGGATCGCTTTTCTGGAAGTGTTTCAGTTCTTGGAGATTATGCATCTGTTGATTGCCCTCTAGATCCTGATGAGGTTAGGGACAGCGAACGTCCCACAAAATTACGCCTTCCCCAACCTGATTTTGATGTTAGGAGTGGAATGAGCATCAGAGAAAGTGTACGAGATGTCTTCGTCGGCGGGGGTGAATATGTAAGTCATCTTCTTTCACACATTTAAGTGTGTAATCCTCTGCCCTCCTTGAGCAATCTATTGCAACTATAATCAATACCTGTTGATTTTTCCTCTTATATTAAGTACATTTTAGAAGAAACAAATATTTGTATGTACGGGAATGTAATATTTGTCATCTAAAATTTTTTTTTCTTGACATTAACTAAGTTGTGTTGATATCTTGTGGTTTCATATGGGTGAACTTTCTCCAATGCAAAATAACTCACTCGTTGACTTCTGCATAGCACCTGGTCATAAGTTTGACTCTGCAGATCAGTTATTTGTGGGGTGGGTGGAGGGGATGCATTGAAAGAAAGAAAAAGTTGTTAGTATGATCAAACCAAGCTCACCTAGTTATTATCCTCCTCCATCTGGTTTGATGATTAATCATCTTGACATTCTGAAGATAGCTAGTATCCGGGGTGGAGGGGATACATTACAAGAAAAAGTTGTTAGTATGATCAAACCAAGCTCACCTAGTTATTATCCTCCTCCATCTCTCTTGACATTCTGAAGATTGCTAGTATCTGACCTATAAAGATTCCCTGCAAAGCTTCACAAGACGACCAAGATTTATCCTCCTCTCAGGAGGATGTTGTTTCATTTGTTTACAATTTTTTATGAATGTGATTATGTACATTCAGTAGTTAGTTACTTGGCGGGGTTAGTGAAGTTAGAACTTGGCTAACGAGGAGGAGAAAGGGGTTCTGTCTGTTATTATCTTTTAGCCCTTCACATTGATTAAAAAAGTCCTTGCCTGTTTTCTTTGATTGTCTTGTGTCCTGCAAATGGAGATTTATTCAAGCGTTACCTCGTTATCATCTCTTTCAGTCATGTTCAAGTTACGTTCTGGTGTTGACCTTTACTTTTTCGACACCTTGAAAACAGATTGTAAATGATTTGAAGTTTACAGTGACTCAAGCGGTCGAACCTGTGGAGAAAGGAATCAATAAGTTCAATCAGAAATTGCATAAGATCTCTCAGAACATAAAGAGGCATGACAAGGGGAGGAGAACAAAGGATGACAGTTGCATAGCTA
Source organism: Fraxinus platypoda (assembly GCA_903798405.1). NCBI lineage: Eukaryota > Viridiplantae > Streptophyta > Magnoliopsida > Lamiales > Oleaceae > Fraxinus > Fraxinus platypoda. The sequence goes on from CAIGRT010141076.1 coordinate 6,538, forward strand.
CAACTTCACCGACACGCAGAGTGATCCGAGGAATAGATGATCCTCTCTTAAATGGCAGTATCAGCGACAGTGTCAGTTCAAGGAGAAAGAAGCATCGTCGAAAATCAGGGTATACCAGTGCTGAAAGCGGTGGCGAGAGTAGCAGCAGTGATCAGGCCTTTGGTGGTTATCAAATTCATGGCCGTAGGTGGGTTATCAAAGATTAGTTAAGGTAAATGGTTTGGCTTCAATACTTTTACGTTTCATTTGTAAGAATTAAACCCACCACCGTGACAACTGACACACAAGGCTGCAACTGTGCATTTTCCGGCATTTTATGCCCCAAGAGAATTTCGTTCGAGGTGTTTGCGCTACCTTTTTGGGTCCTTTAAAAGGTGCAAGGGTAATTAATGTATGCAAAGGGCTTGTAGATTTTGGACTCCTGTCCTGTTACTTTGCAGACAGCAGGCCTTAACAATTGTTGTATAGAGATCCATGTCTATTTGGTCACAACTCATTGTATTAAGATCTGTTTCCCTAATACTAAACTTCGATTCGTGCCTTGGCTATTTTGAGTATAAAGCCTTTGCCCAGTGAAGTTGAATCTTGTTAGATGTATCGCCCAATAGAAAAGCATCGAAAATTCTTGTGCCCTCTATGCAATGGAATGCCCAAGTAGGTAATACAAGGATTTTAGTGTCTGAAGCCATTTGTGGCTAAATTTTCCGGCTTAAATCGTATAATAAACACGAACTTTCTCTAACGAATTTTGCCGACGTAGTAATACATAACATCATTTGATTACATGTTGACACTTACTAGCATCATTTAGGATTTTTGATCTTAATATTTTTAATCGAGTTATAATCGTTAGAAATTTGAATGACTATTATCACAAGAAAATAATCATCGTATGAAAAAAAAATTAAAAAAATCAACAACAATATTCGCAATTCAACTACTTTTGATGATGACAAAGTCTAAAAATACTACCCAAAACTCCGCTATTAAGCTCAACAGTAAAAAATTAAATTAAAAAAATCATTCAGACTCCTTCAAAATAAATAATAAAATCATCATATATAATAGTTTACCTAGTGCCTATAAGCTATACGCTACGAAAATTTGAAAAATTTAACAACAATGCAAATCTTGTGCTAAAATTTCAACTTAAAAGCAAAAACAAAATTCTACAAATAATTACCAGATTATTGTAGCTATTTTTGTGTGAATTGTGAAACAGTACTCATCAATGCAATCACCACCGACAATTATACGAATTGTTGCCTGTAAATTCCAGATCCTCCAGTCCAGTTCCACATGCTTTCTATTTAACTGCACTTCATATTTTCCAGTACATTTACAACATCCAATTGTTCGTTTCAACCTATCATTATTCAATTCTCACCTTATATGAATTTGTTTATAGTTTTAAACTTCCCTGTATTTCTCCAAAATTCGAGTGAATAAATAAACAATGAGGCGCCGAGGCTCAGATTTTCGGCGACCAGTGAGGCGACGATTTTCAAATATATTCTGGATAATTTTGTGTGGGTTAGTAATTCTGCTGTTTATTGGTCTGTTAAGCAGAGAGAATCAGCAGCCCACTTCAAGATCGGCTGCCAAGGTATTTATTGATCTCAATTTAACTTTCTTTTTCACTCTTTGTCCAATTTGAACCAAGAAACTGAGAAATTGCGTAAATGTAATAAAACCTTTCATTGGAGTCTAGATTTTATTTTGATAACTTGGGTACATTTAATGTGTTTGTTCTTTAATGGGTGTCTTCTTGTTTTGTTAATGATGGAAATTTGAGATGTAGTTGATGAAATGTGTATAAAGAGTGAAGAAATGTTTACGCTGGCATTCCGGTTTCAGTTCTGTGAAGTGTTTAATGTATAAACACGGGATTCTTGTTGATTGGAGATGAATGTCAATTGAATTGTATTTGTAATTTATTTTAGATTACAGGATATTGATGACATATAATCCTATAGGAAATTTCTAGTAACCTCAGTAAACTGTCTAGGAGTCTATTTTTTTCTCAAAGGCGCTTAGTTTTTGAATGCTACATTCTTAATCAGTTTTCCCTCAAAGAAGGGACTTGTGCAGAAATTTGACTCCAGACGCAGTTAATGTAGGAGAAAAGGTGCATGCATACCGTCATAAAGAACTGAAAAAATTAGTTCTTATATACTTGGTAAGGAGAAGGGTGTGTGTAGTGGTGGGAGAGGCGGGAATGAGAAAGAGAACGGTAGGTACGAATTTCAGTTTAAGCACTAATGCCGTCATTATTCTTGACTAACATGAAAGCTTTAGTACCGCTTGGTTAGATTTAAATGCCTGCTTTAAATAATTAGATTGATTACTATATGCACCAAGACTGTGTAACTATTTTGGAAGTTACTAGAGAAAAAGTATTTACAAGGAGGAAAATAGATATATGTAAGTTTAGCGTTTCATTTTTTGATATTGTCAATGACCTTGGGCAAGTAGCATCCTATTGTGGTAGATGTTTTCTAGACTGTCTTACATAATTGTGGTCATTTTAATGATTGAAGAAGAATTTTAGATTCGTTAACTGAAGCAGTGATTGAAGATTGATGTTTATTTTAGGCAAGGGTATACATGATTTAGACGATCATGATGCAATTTGGGATCATAGAAAAATTACTAAAGGAGGGACGCTTTGCATTTACATAGATGACATTCAACATAAGTTGTTCTAGGTTTAATTTGAATATTGTTACTAAGGTCCAGAGCCAGGCTTGATTTCTCAACATAGAAGTGCATGTACCTTGATTCAACCTTGATTCAACAGGCTATCTCATTTTTGGAGCTTCCGAATCAGCCAACCTCATAATTGTTTACGGGAGGAAACTCATTTGTGCTCTTTGTAGTAGAAGTCAGAGATGAAAGAACAGGGCATTCACTAAATAGTGCTCTCGTTTATCTGATGCGAAGGATAAAGCACCCGTGGTTTGAATGGTGGAGGTTTGATTTCATCCAAGTTTACCGGACATCGTTATACCTCTAGAAATGTGTTCGTTCACTTGTCCAAAAATTGGGTATACTAGTGACTTGGATTACTAACCTTTTTCTTGAATATTATTAGCACTCCCTTTGCAGTATTGACAATTCAAATTATGAAATTTCTTCATCATCTAGGAAATATAATAGCATCATTAAATTTTTCATGAAGATTTTTCAGTGTTTATAATATACAGAATCCTACCCCTTAGGGCACCATTTTACTCTGTAACAAATCGTGCACTTGATCTTGGTACATGAATGATGCATATCATAGGTTATCAGGGTTAAATGAATTTGCAATCTTTGATTATTTCTTTTTGAAAACAATGGTGATTTAAGGAAAATATGTGTATATAAGGAAACGTACTAGTTTGTTCTTTTGGTGGAGAGATAATATTTAATGAGGAATAGATATTAGAAGAATATAATAATGTAAATGAAATAATCATTTTGACCTATATGAACACAATGCGGCAAGTTACAGTTTCTGAATGCTGTCTTAGCACTTATTTCTAGAAAATGTCAAATGTTGTTCTTGCAGGCCTCTGTCAGGCAGATTGGGGCATTAAATACCCCCTAGAACACATGGCTATGCCCAGTAGTCGAGGAACTTAGCTATACTAAGAAAACACCTTCATCATATTCCACTGGCAATTTTGGGCTTGCCTAGGTGTGGGCTTCAGTCGGATTCACCTAAAAAATGTGTTCCAGGCTTTTGAACAGAAAATAATTATTTAAGTTTGTTTGCTGTCTTTTCGTGGCTATGTAATATATCAAACAGTTTCTGGAAACGAGTGTTATTGTAAGATAGTTTCCTTAAATAGAAACAACTATGAAACCAGGCAAGATGTTCTCTCCCAGGTGTTTATTGCTGTATATAAGAGTAAGATGGCTTTAAGCATGATGAAAGGTTTGGTGCCAAGACCTCCTCCTAGAGTACCTGAAACTATGCTCCATGCAAAGGTCCTCTTGATCTTATTCTTATTATTGCCAGTAAATATTTTCGTCTATGCCAGGCTGGATTGAAAATCTGAAGTTGTGGATGTTTGTCAAATTTGCACTCATGTAAATGTAAAGGGGAAACACGAATTCATTTATGTTGGATTTGACATGCATCTTAACTGACATTTTTTGGCTGTCTTTTGCTAATGAAATATTCTTCTATAATTAATTATCTTATTGTTGCTTTTGTACATTTAATTGTTTCATGTGTTATTTCCTCATCGTATCATTCTAACCTTCCTAGTACAGAATGAGAGGTTTTTTTATGTCTGCTTTTTATTCCATGCAGAGATCCTATAGACATGATAAAATTATAGGCGGCCTTAATATCACTGATGAAGTGTTGAGTCCCGATTCTGTAGATAGGCAATTGAATGATCAAATTTCTTTGGCAAAGGCATTTCTTGTCATTGCTAAAGAAAGCAAAAACCTCCAATTTGCATGGGAACTTAGTGCTCAAATTCGCAACTCACAAATCCTTCTCTCCAATGCTGCTTTACGAAGAACTCCTTTGACAAGAAGTGAATCAGAAACTGCAATTCGTGATATGGCACTTTTGCTCTTCCAAGCCCAACAACAACTCCACTATGACAGCGCAACCATGATCATGAGACTGAAAGCAAAGATCCAGGGTCTTGAAGAACAAATGAATTCTGTTAATGAGAAGAGTTCAAAGTATGGACAAATAGCTGCTGAAGAAGTTCCAAAGAGTTTGTATTGCTTTGGTGTTCGGTTAACAACTGAATGGTTCAAGAACTCAAATTTACAGAGGAAACTCAAGGAGAGAAGGCAAACTGCGCTAAAACTAAAAGATAATCACCTCTATCATTTCTGCATCTTCTCCGACAACATCCTTGCAACTTCCGTTGTGGTAAATTCAACAGCTTGGAATTCCAAAAATCCCGAAACTGTGGTGTTCCACCTCGTAACTGATGAGGTGAATTATGCTGCAATGAATGCTTGGTTCACTACAAACAGTTTCCAGGGAGTAACTGTGGATGTTCAAAAGATAGAAGACTTTAGCTGGTTGAATGCTTCTTATGTTCCTGTTCTTAAGCAACTTCAAGACTCAGACACCCGAAGCTACTATTTTTCTGGTAGTGGTGGTGATAACCATACTCCAATCAAGTTCCGGAATCCTAAGTATTTATCTATGCTTAACCACCTCAGATTCTATATTCCCGAAGTTTTTCCTGCACTGAAGAAAATAGTTTTTCTTGATGATGACGTTGTAGTTCAGAAGGACCTGTCATCCCTGTTCTCCATAGATCTGAATGGAAATGTCAATGGCGCTGTGGAAACATGCATGGAGACATTCCATAGATACCACAAGTACTTGAACTACTCTCACCCTCTAATTCGTGAACATTTCGATCCTGATGCATGTGGGTGGGCATTCGGGATGAATGTTTTTGACTTGGTCCATTGGAGAAAAAGGAATGTCACAGGCATCTACCACTATTGGCAGGAAAAGAATGTGGACAGGACCTTATGGAAACTTGGCACCCTGCCTCCGGGATTGTTAACTTTCTATGGATTGACAGAGCCTTTAAATCCCTCGTGGCATGTGCTAGGTCTTGGATACACAAATGTCGATCCTCAGTTGATTGAGAAGGGAGCTGTGCTGCATTTTAATGGGAACTCGAAACCGTGGTTAAAGATTGGGATGGAAAAGTATAAACCCCTTTGGGATAAATATGTGGATTATAGTCATCCTCTATTACAGCAGTGCAATGTTCACTAATTTATTTGGACCAAATTCTGTGTGTAGGGATTTCTTCATTGATATTTTCTTTTTTTTCGGTAATATCATCGATATGGTTGGGTTGTAGTTTTATCTTTATTTTTACGTAACTGGTAGATATTAATTTTTAAAAAATTATAAAATTTTGAGATTTGAATCATAATTTCTTGTTTCGAATACAATTTGTTACGAATTTTAAATGAAAAATCATATTTCGAAGTCTCAAAATTGGTAAATATTGCGTAGGAGAAAACACAATTCTCAGTAGGCAACGAAAGCATCAAATAGAACTATTTTATGAAAATCAAACAGAATTTTTCAGTTTATTTGCTCGATAGAATAATTGAAATTATGGCTGTGTAGATGTTTACGTTCTTAATTTATCTTAATTCATTGTTATTGTCTTAGTCTCAATTTGGCGAAATTTAAAAAAGAAAAATTAAATTGTCACAAACTTTTCAATCAATTATACATATATTACATATATATACTATCATGTAAGGCACAACCATAGAAGTAATTAAAAGAAAAAATCATATAGTTGGACGTCCGTATATCTGTTTGACTTTTGCTTTTCTACAAATGATAAAAGACTAAAAATGGTCGCAATACACACTAAAAGACGGTTATTAGATAGTTTTGATCAAATATTTTCCAACTTCAATACATAAATTATAAATCGTAAATCGTTTCTATATACAAATTTAATATATTGAAAAATAATATTTAACTCAACGCCAGCCAACATTATGCATGAATGTGTGCTTAATATTTGTGACATTGATGGTGGGTTTCTTGACCGTTAAATCTATATTGTGTGCCAGCCAGCCATTGTATTCTCCTCTCTTATCGCTCCTCCTTAGGTTGTTTTAATTACCATTGATTACCTATTATAATAATAGTCTTGAAATCTTATTTACAGAACTTGAATCGGGTAAATGAAGATTTTACTTCTGTCACCTTTTCTTCTTCCCCCGATACCTTCATAGCCTTTGAATGCCAAGAGTGTAGGAGTGCAGGGAGAGAAGAAGGAAAGTTTGAGACAAAGGTAAATCCCCACGCCATCCATTTCAGAACAAGAAAAAAGTAATTTTGTACCAAAATGAACGATCTTTTCTCAAGTTCGTTTAAAAAATACCAAGATTTGAAGCATCAGGTTCAAATGGAAGACCTTGAAGCTGGAGGAAATGAGTCTGTCAATCTCGATAGATTTTTCGAAGATGTAGAGAATGTCAAAAAAGATATGAGTGATGTCGAGAAACTCTACAAGAGGCTACAAGAATCAAATGAAGAAAGCAAAATTGTGCATAATGCTAAAACCATGAAAGAATTGCGATTCAAGATGGATTCTGATGTAGCCCAGGTTCTTAAACGGGTTAAGGTTATCAAAGGAAAGCTTGAAGCACTTGAACGTTCCAATGCAACTCAAAGGAAGATCCCGGGTTGCGGTCCAGGTTCCTCTGCTGATCGAACAAGGACTTCTGTAGTTAGCGGGTTAGGGAAAAAACTGAAAGACCTGATGGATGATTTTCAGGGTTTGAGGGCAAGGATGAATGCAGAATATAAAGAGACTGTTGGCAGAAGATATTTCACAATTACGGGAGAAAAAGCGAATGAAGATTTGATTGAGAATTTGATATCCAGTGGCGAAAGTGAAACATTCCTTCAAAAGGCTATTCAAGAACAAGGGCGTGGACAGATTCTCGATACAATTTCAGAAATCCAAGAAAGACATGATGCTGTGAAGGAGATTGAGAAGAATTTGATTGAGCTTCATCAGATTTTCTTAGACATGGCTGCACTTGTCGAAGCACAAGGGCAACAATTGAATGACATTGAAAGCCATGTGGCGCACGCCAGCTCTTTTGTTAGGCGAGGCACCGAGAATTTGCAGGAAGCCAAAGAGTACCAGAAAAGCTCTAGAAAATGCACTTTTATTGCTATTCTTCTCATCATAGCCGCCATTCTCCTTCTCCTTTTCCCAGTTTGGTCACAATTTTTGCTTCATCTGTAGAAAAATTTAAGTTTCAAGAGACAAAGAACAACTGACTGGCATTTGAGAAATCAAGACAGGTTCTGTGCATTAATTTTCAGGATCTTTAGCATGTATTGTTTCCTCTTGCAAGAGTTTCCAATCTTTCATCACTTCTTTTTGACATCACTAATTAGTTGACATTGTAGACATTTATATTTTGTTTTCGACCGTAGTAACAGACTGTCAGTGACTCCTTTGAACTATGTATATACTGTTCTTTATCACCTGATGTTATTTTTTCTGCCTGTAGCTTCCAAACGTATTATTTTCTCTTTTGTAATTGATGTCGTCTTAAAGCCTTGGTCGTGCAGTCGGTCTCGCCTCATTTTTTTCCTTTCCTTCAGGCTAGCTAGTTGTTGAGGGCGAGGGCGATTGTGCCCCTGATAATCTTCTGATTCCTAAGGTAGTAAGAGATTTACTGATAAATATAGACATTGATCGGAGTGGAGCTTTTTTTACCTTTATAGGGTGTGGTTTGCGCTCTCTTCATAGAAATGGAATGCAAGTTTTCAGGGTATGGAAAATTCATGGAGTGATCTCAAGCAATTTCAGTTGATCTTAGGTGAGATTGAAGGTAGGAGAAGATTTTGGGATGTGATTGGTACGTATGACCAGTTAGTTTTGGATATACGTTCTTGGTGGAGTTATGAGGATCATCGAACTTGAGTGGTCCCAATGGCCGGATGTTCAAGTCAATAGGATGCAATGACTTTTAGATCCCGAGCTTTGTGACTTGAGAGATTTGCATTGGTCAATACAACACTTCGAAGACAATTGAGCATGCTCGGAGCCGGTGGACGTTGTGACAGAGGTTTTCCATTTGGATCATCGGTTGAAAGTTGGATGTGACGCTTTCCGTGTCTTTCAACAAAGGTAGTTGAATGGTAAGCGTTGTAGTTGCTTGACCTAAAGTGACTCAAACATATTAGCCTTGCCTGGATGATAGCGTACTTAAAATCAAAGTCATCTATCAACATGAGCCATTTCCATTGACTCGTGTTGAGTTCCTTCTAAGTGAACAAGTACTTAAGGCTCTACACCCTTCTTAGAGGTAACATCACCATATCTTTAGAGAATGGACTATTGCTGCAAGCCCCAAATCATGTGTAGGGTAATTCTCTTTGTAGTGTTTCAATTGTCTTGGTGCATAGTTTACAAATCCTTCTATGAAACGTTTGCAATATCATGGAAATCTAAGGAACTGCGGATTTCTCCGACATTGTTGGAAAAGGTCACTTGGTTACTACTCCCCTTTGTTAGATCAACATCTAGTTACTGGTGTTTGTTTTATGTGCTTAGTCAATCAGTTACATACCAATTTGCAATTACTTATTTTTCCAGAATTCCTGACTTATGGACGGCGTTTATATCTGGCCTCCATAGCCATGTCCCTGTCAATACATCAAAGATAGAAATAATGATTGTAGAGAGCATGGTGTTATGCTAATTGGCAGGATCTTAAATATCTAATAAGAAAAATAAATGAAACTACACAATTATGAGAATGAAATTAGACATTTGGCTTTCTGAAAGACAACTAAAACTCTGGCTCATATTTTTGTTCTTCGCTCTCTTCTTCCAAGCTGGATGTCGATTCGGTAGAAGTACTCATTTCAGATCCAGTTTCTTCGACGTCTTCCATCTTTACATCATTTTTGTCTGCAACTTCTTTCTGTCCAGATTTTTTGTCCACTTCATAATCATCCCTCTCCTCTATGTGTTGTTGGATAGTGGTGTCTTGTTCTCTGGATTGTACATTTTGTTCTGTTTTTTCAAGTTCATGCTGGTTAAACGATCTGCTATCCTCGCTTCTCGTAAGATTCACTACTTTCTGGCTCATATCTTCACTATCTGCGGGTTTTAAATGATCTGGTAACATGATGTTGCCATGCTCCAAAGTAGACTCATTTTCCATTCGAAAGCTCGTGTTTATATCTTGATTTTCATCTGGTTTCCTTTGCATTGCTCCATTACTGTCAGAATCCTCGCTTTCTATATAATGTTTGATAATTGTTCTCCATCTCTTTCCTTTAGTCCTCTTCAGGTGACCATGTTTCTCTCTCAATGTATACCTTCCATTATTAGAGTTTCTCTTCATTTCTAACTTCATCCCACCCTTTTGATTCACTGAAAATTCTTCATTCTCACCACCTTGAAAATCTGGAATTCTTCTCAACAGACCAAAGTCTGCTAATGTTCCAAGTTCTTCACCATCAGTAGATTGGAGTTCGCTATTTTCATTTCTAGGCTTTTGCTCTTCACTAGTCGTCTCGGTGTCATTTTCACCTTTCCTTTTCTCGCCCATTTGTAAACTATTTTCCTCATTTTGATTGTTAGCAGCATCTTTTGGGCCATTTCTCTTGCCAAAATCAATTTTTCCATATCCAAAACCGCTTTCTTGAGAACCTTTTCTCTTTTCAGATTTATCTACTTCAGTCCTTTCCCTTGTGACGTCCACTAACATCCCATTTTCCGTTCTTTTCTCGTCTTCATCTCTATGATTCGAGGCATCACCTGTTGAATTTTGTCTTTCTTCATGGTTGATAGATTCGTGCATGTTTCCATTCTCATCTTGAATATCGTTGACCTTGGTTTCACCACTTGTTAACAAATTTGTCCCGGCTGTTAAATTTACCGATGAATTTGATGGATCATCGGTACTAACTGACCATACCTTGACAGGGGACTCGAGATGGCGCTTCAAATCCTCAATTTCAGCTTCCTTTTGTCGTAAGATTTCAGAAAGAGCTATAACTTGAGGATTTTGATCACTCACTTCACCATATTTCTGTTTGAATATCTTGGCCTCATTCTGCATCTCCTGAAAGGCTAATTCAAGAGCCTTTTGTTCATCTTTAAGTGAAGAAATTGTAGATTGCATCTCTGAAAGCCTGCCATTAAGTTTTGTTTTCTGAGTTCGAAGGTTGTATATCTTCGCTTTCATCTCTTCCATTTTCGTTTTTGCTCCTTGCGCTTGTTCTCTTTCCTTCTGTTATGTTATCCAACACTCATATCGAGTCAATTAGTATATCAGACAAGCATCCTAAAATGAAGAAAAAAGTAACAATCCTATTTTGAAAAGTAAAATTACTGCATAAACAAGATTTTACTGGCAATATTTCTAGGCACTAAAAAATATATATAAACATACATAGATGTAGAGAGAGAGAGAGAGAACCTGTAATAGAAGCTGAAGGGAAAAAAATTTCTGGTCCTTCTGTTCTGCAAGGAGATTGAAAATGCGTCGCTCTCTGAGCTTATGAAGCAGCATAACTCCAAAAATGGCAGCTCCAAATGCCAGCAACAGCATCAACATATATGACCGAGTTCTGCTGTTATAGCCACTATGCCCCTTCATCCCTCCCCCCATCTCTCTCTCTCTCTCTCTCAGATACACACACAAACACACAGTATTTATGAAGCTTGTTCCACAGATTTCACGTTGTTTTTCATCTCAAACAGGCCTTCTACCTGCCTCTCTCTCGGCGCATAAATGCGTGTAAAAGACAGTGGGTAACAAGGATGAAAAATATGCATGGGAACTGCGAAGGAGGCGTTGATTCTGGTGACTTTTTTCGCATTTATATTCAATTTTAATGCAACCTGCTGGATCAAATTACTATTTTATTCTTTGTCTCTTTAAACTGTGTAGTTGTTGAGGACAAATTTGTAAAAAAGTGCGCAGAAGTCAATGACGTCCAAAGCCCTCTGCCCACCGGAGTAAGGATGAATAGGAGCTCAACCTTTTCATCGAGCAGTGATCATTGTCATTTTCGAGGATGAAAAAAATATTCTTGTGTAAAAAAAAAAAATGAAATAAATGTGTTTGATGGATATTATTGAAAAAAAAAAATATTTTAAATAGTGATATGATGGGGAATATGTGGTTTAAAAGTAAAAAAAAATTATTGATATGATAAAAATATTATTTTATTGAAGAATGTGTGATTCAAACTGAATTTTGAAATAATGTATTTTGAAAGAACGTGTACCAAAGAGGAAGAATGCCATTTTAATTTGTTTAATCAAACATACGTGATTCGTGTATCTTCAACTGTTAAGGATTAGAGTGCTACAAAATTTAGCCTCTCCATTATTTAAAACTCATTTTTAATTACATATTTTTATAATAAAATAATTTTATACTTAAATTCAAATTTTTTTCAATATTTTTTAATCACGCATTCTCCAAAAAATAACTTTTTATAACATCTTATTTTTTTTTAAAAATGGGGATCAAACCTGAGCTTAATTGGGTGGATGATCTATCCGCCCTTAAATGGTATAGTATTCATTGTTTTGGAGGAACAGTTGATTCAGCATTTTGTAGCCCTCTCAGAGGTAATTNTTTTTTTTAAAAATGGGGATCAAACCTGAGCTTAATTGGGTGGATGATCTATCCGCCCTTAAATGGTATAGTATTCATTGTTTTGGAGGAACAGTTGATTCAGCATTTTGTAGCCCTCTCAGAGGTAATTATCATGTTATTAATTGATTTAAGACTTCAATACAAGCTATTTAAACTTGAATTTGGAAGTTGAAGATCTTCACTATAGGTTTTTTTTTTTTTTTTCCCCAGAAGGGTACATCCAAGAATTATTGTGTGACTCGCCACAATTATTTCCCTTTCATATCATATTT
>CAIGRT010141081.1:0-18469 GCA_903798405.1 Fraxinus platypoda
GAGGTGGATGGGAGCCTATCAAAATTTTTTAAAAATTCACACAAAATGTTCCCCAATTAAAGCACCTATTCCAGAAACTCCAAGAAGATTTAAATTTGGTGTCATGAAAAATAACGTTGACCCAATAATAACTTGAAAAACTCAGATCTAAAGCATATTTGTGAATGCCCTAAAGTACATGCAATTCAAGGCACGGTTGGGCTGTAGAATATCTTTAAAAGAGGTTATAATTTGCCAGAAAATTTAGATTTAGATTTAGATTTTTTTTAGCCACGGCTGCCTGCATCATTGCCCTATTTGAAAAGTCATCCTGAAGTTTTGACGTGTGAGAATCCATAATTGTTTGAACTAGCAAACATGCCTGGGAAAAGATTGAGGAAGCAGTACCATTTTTCTTTCCATGAAGTATCAATACAAGAAATTTTCTTTTTCTTGTATCAGGTAAATTCTCTGGTTTGATAACATAACAACAAAAAATTTGTCCTTGGTTTCATCCTAGACAAGAGTTAGATCAGAATGTCCAAATGCTCCCATGTTCATAAATTGCTATAAATCTTCTGTGGGATCACTTCCTGTCTATAATTGCATGAGTAGTTATATAAGCACCGCATTTTCTTTTGTTCTATTGCTTTTCAATTGCGCTAAATGTCCCCAACCTGTGTTCATTGTCTCACTTAGCCCTTGTTTGACCCTCATTTCTTAAAACTCATTTTCAACTACACATTTCCTAGGATCACAACTTTTATCAACTTTTCAATTTAAATCATACATTTCACCAACTTTTATTAAAATCTATTAAAAATTTAATTTTTATCTAAACCAAACAGGGACTTATGTACCAATTTTTTTTTTTTTGTCGTATTCTTATTACTAACCTTCCATTAAATAAGGCATCATGTTCGTGATGAGATTTCCATTCAAAAGATCCTTTAGAAGGCATATAAATATTTATTTGCCCCTTATATTTTTAAATAAGCAAAAAATCAACAAATATTAAAGAGAGACAAAAAATTTGCCTCTCATTTAAAAGCATGCTAACAAAATATTTGAACAGATTCCCAGGACCACCAGATGTGCTAATTTATGGGCGATTGAAGATAAGAATGCGACATAAAAAAGTGGATACAGAAGTGTGACATAAGTAGAGACTGGGAACCTTTAGTGCAACTAAAAAGTGGTGGACCAAAAGAAAATTGTGGTGGCAATATAACCATCCTAATTGAATCTTTAAGCATTGCCCTCATTTCTAGTTTACTTTCAACATTTTCAGTCAAAAGATGATATTTTGCTCCCATTGAGGGATATACATTAACATCACTAGTAACAATCGTTGCACTTGCCAAGCCAAGTTCATTTTTTAAATGATGTTGATAAATCAAATTTTAGCATATATAACCTCCATTTGGAAAGAATTTATGCTTGATTTATAAATAGCTATAAATGAATGATAGAGAAATGGATAGTACTTGTTGGTCCATAGGGAATGTGTTGTTGAAAATGAAGTTTGTCCAAATTACAAATAATTTATACATTTCCCAAATGGAGGCATTAATACAACTTCCATCCTGGACGACTCCTTTCTGAGTAACCAGTGACAGGTTCTGTTTTGATTTAAGCTCATTTTCTTGATTTTCTTCAGCCTTTGTCGTTGATTACATGCTTTGTTTAGGAGATTACTCTGTTGTTTTTGCCTTTGAAGTTAAATGTTACTCGAAGAATCTCATCTCGCTGATTATTAACATTTTTGGTCATCATTTATTTGCACGGACAACTGAGAACTAGTTATCTAGTAGAACTTTAGGATGGTTAATTTTTTTCAACTGATTTTGGATGGAGAAGTATTTTCGAAGTCAGGGAAATTGTGTCATTCTTGAGAATTAAAAAATAGAGAAGGAAAGGAAATAAAATAGGACTTCACCCCTCAATCCCCGCAGGAATCACAACTAGGGCTGGAATTACAGCACTAATCCAAAAGGTTACTCAAGCTCTGTAAAACAACAACACATCTCTAGTTTATGAATTACAAGTAGAAGCTTTATACAAACTCCATGGACTCCCTAAACGCAAGAGGAATCTGACTTTCAATATGAAACTCAATAAATACCTAAGAAACTAGTACTAATGACTTCACATAAAGTAAGAGTTAACCCCTAATTGAAGTACCTAATCCAGAAATTCAAGAAGATACCGATTTTTTGAAATTATTACAACTCCCCAACCGGGGAATAGAAAAGGAAACTTGAAAAATAGGATCTACTGCAGCTTTAAGTATACCCCAATAATAGATTGGGCTAGAATATCTCCAAAAGAGCCTGTATATTGCCAAATAATATTCCTTTTTATTAACTTTTTTCTTGATCCTTTTCTTGCCTATGTCATTATCGCTTGGCTTTGGACTCCATGTCCACATCTGTTAGATGATGATACTATACATAATATTGGGACACTCATCAGATTTTTAGTTTATATACAAGATAAATCGACTAGGATGAAGTTGACTGATATTTTAGGAACCTCAGATTTCGATTGACTTATACTGCAGCATTCTAGATGAACTGTGACATAGCTGAATCATCTGATCAGTGATCGAGTTACTTTATGTATGTTTCATTTTGTTCTTTTGCTCAATATTCTGGTTTACTTTCATTGGCTATGCAAGACAATACCCATTAGAAAGGAAATCATGCTAAACAGAAGAATGACAAAAGAATTGAAAGTACATTCCTAATTTGTTGGTTTCATATATTGCATATAGGTAGAGGCAAATGATGCAGTAACGGTTGCGGGCATGACCAGGCCAAAGCAGTTACCTAATGAGATTTTGTCTGACCTGGCTGTATCTTCTGCAACGAAGCTACTGTGTTTCCGGGTATTTTTCTCTTTCTCTACACAATTGATAGGCAGTGACAATGTCTTATTTATTTATTCATTTAAAATGTTGTCTATATATCTTCTGTCGAACTATCATATAGAATTTCTGGTTGATGACTGTTACTTGCATTTTTCATGCTATATACTACTATTGCATGAGGTCTTACATGTATTGATTTTCGCAACATCTAGGCAAATATTTCAAGCAATCTGCGACAGCATTAGAAAAGCAGGTAGCTGGAGAAGCGAGATTTTATGGTGCTCTCGTAGGTGAGTGTGAATGCCTCTGCAAGTTGAGATTTATTGGGTCTCAGATCATAAGCTACATTATACTTGCTGCACGTCACTTGTTTTTTCTCCCAATGTTACTCTATTTGGTATGCTTATAAATGAACAAACAGATTACAGCAAAATTGGAAAGTTAAACGACATCGATTGGTGGCTGCTGCCTCTGGCAATAAGGGATTTTACATTGATTTATTTTACAATACATTATATGATACATCTGTTTCACTTCGCCCATCTTCTATGTCTACAATTCCTATTGAGCATGACACAGCTGGAATGCTGGCTGTGAATTTGCTACCAAATTCATGCTGCTCTCTTCGATTTGAGTTTCTTGGTTCCCATTCTGATAATAATATGAGAAGATCTGGTGAGACCCACATGCATGCCTTGTCTGAGGATTCCATAGAAACTATCAAAGAACATGTTAATGATGATGAATGCGTGAGGGAAACACATTCACTCCTCTGTGAAGTTCACCGAGCCATCTTTGACGAGCTGGTATAATTGGGTTTTCCTACCCCTTTCCTCGTATAATTAGATACATCTATGGGTTTTATCCATTTCATCCATTCTTTCAATCTATCTTTGAGCAAAAGATTTCTGTCCTCGCATCTATGTAATAATTTGACCATATGCTTAATTCCTTGGTTATAGGTGTTTGAATTGATAAGTCGCGAAGCATGTAATTCATCTCCAAGTGTAAATCTGACTGGGATACAAGAAAACTATCTAAGCTTGAGCATTAATCAAGGAGCATCTGTTTCCATTTCACTTCTGCTATCTAGTCAAGATAATAAGACAGACCATGGAGTAGGCAAAAACAGTCCAGAGGCTGAAACTTTACCTTGTGAATTATTGGATGGGTCAAAATTTGGAGAAGGAAAGGATAATGCAAAGAAATTGGGGTTTCCAAATCAAATTAGTTTCGAGATTTATTTGCAACAACTGTTTCATGAATATGTGTTTGTAAAAGCAAAAAATAAGACCACGTCTTCTGTTAGAAGTCAGATATCTGGTCAGCAATCAAAGGACAACTTAAATATTCTGGATCATTTCTGCATGTCTCTAGCTCACTGAATCTTCTCAAACAAAGTTCTGGCAGAGCTGGAAAATTTGGTATGCACTTGATTTCCTTATTGATGAGATTATAGATTTTATAATTGGCTTTTTTTTGTTTTTAATCTTTATCTGGAAATGACATTTATTGTCGATGTATTACCACAACTTGAAGGTTTGCAGAACTCCGTATGTCCAGTTGATATCTCACCCCACTTGGCATTCTCGGACGTCTTCATGGACTCTATCAATGAAGGTTCCTCAGTCGATTCTTCACGCTGGAAGCCAAATTCAATCATCTGGCACTAGCAATGTGAAGAATGTAAAATCTCAGTTTTGGACTAAGGTGGTGGTGATTAATGAATCTATTGTTGTGGAAGGGGAAGGGGAAGGTAATCATAACGTTGTTGGCCTATTTAATGGAAAGGCCGAGAGCACTTGTCCTATTAACAGATACGAATGTGACTTGGCAGATCTTCCTATAATACTCCTGCAGCAGGTAAGCTTTGAATTGCACACATTTCCTGAGTGATTTATATGAAGGTGTATTGTTGCATATGCAATAACTCTATCGATATCTTAACTAACTAGTCACATCCTTTATGCTTCTTGTGCACTTTGTAGGAGATGCATGGATCACTATGTGACATTAATTGATTATATTTTGTTTTATTTAGCTGTATAAGTCACCTTTTACAATTTATTATTATTATTATTTTTTGGGACTTAGGTTTATAACATTAGTTTATATATTTTATTATTGGATACATAAGGCTTTTATATGAATGATCTTGAAACAGGCTTTCTGCTACCATACTTTTGTTACAATAAGTGGATTAGTTCTTCGTCGCGCTAAAGGATTTCTAAGAAAGGAGAAAATGGAAAAGAAAAAAAAATAAAGAAAGAAAGTAAAAGTAAAAAAGTAATTGGTAAGATTCTTGTCATTTCTGCCATTTGTGTAGATTGGACAGATGGATACTCCGAAAGGCCCAATCTTGGGAAAAAATTAAATAAAAAAAATTCAACAGGCAACTACATGTATCAACATTTTTGTTGGGTTTATGAAATGCATAACTTCTTTATGCAACTAACTGAACTTATTATAATTAATGTTATATGGGCATTGCTTTAATTACTGTTGTCATAAATTATACTGTAGTTTGCTAGTCAAGTTATTCATTGGCTTCATGAGGAAGCCCTCATCATCGGTATTAAAGTGAATAGAGACTTCTTATCGTTGGCATTTGAACTGGACCATGGTGAAATAGCTAGTCTGGTGGCTCATGTAGACCGTGAAGATACCATGGGATGCATCTCATGGTGGTTGATGATAGATGATGGGTTAACCGAGGATCTCAAACTTCATCCAGGCCTCTCAAGTGGTGAATCTGAAAGCAGGAAATTTTTAGGTCATTTATCTCTGGACGTGTTGTACTCTACTCTATTGGATTTTGTGAACTTGTGTAGCTGTTAATGATTCTGGGCACTTTTGTGTTGCACTTGAACATAGAACGGTTTGATTTACAAACTAGACTAGCAAGTTTGATTGATTTTTGTGAAGCGCACAAGGTTTTCTAGTCAGCTTAGTTTTCATCAACTACATGCCGGTTGTTCCGGAGGTATCTTGTCATAATTTCAATGCAAAGTTTTATCCTCTTCTTGGAATTAAAATAGGCTGTCCTTGTATATTCTGGGCTGTAGTTGTTTAGAATGAATACTTCCTGCTCCGGCCATATCCATGAGAATGTAACCGATTGGACTTGGACTTTTACAGTGATGGGGATTATTCTTCAGGTTCTAGGTACAAGTACATTGCTCGTGTAGGATTATATTGCTGTTAAGTGATTTTTATGCCTTATTATTATTATTATTATTATTATTATTATTTTTTGCATTTGTCCTGTTTGTTTCTGTTGTTACTTGAAGTTTAAATTAGCATGGCATGCACAACATAATAATTCTGAATTTTTGGGTCATGTGACAGGGAGCTGAATGCCAAATCTCATCAGTGCCTGCCCATCCCAAAAAGGAAAGTAAAAGACAGCTTCCAGAAACAGATCTTCAGTTATAACTTTCCCTGGCAACAAATATAAAAATGGTTATAGCCTAGACTTGTTTTGCTGTTATTGTTACGTTATATGATCTCTAACAAAGAAAAGACTCTTTTCAATTGCTATATGAACGTCTAAACGTGTCAATATGGCTACAAGAACGAGAGAGAGAGTACATGATTTTTGGTACATTTTAGAATCTTAATATTTATCGCATTTACTGTTTTCTTTCTTTTAAAGTACATGTTTTGCAAGTCAGATCTTCAAAGAATGCGCGTTTCAGGCGAAATGAAATGCAAACAAGGTGATTAAAATTTTAATCATGCTACACAAATATCATAGTTGACATAATTTTTAATATAATGTCATATGACACCTTATTATTGGATTGTTTAAAATGCAGTCCATTTTTCATCAAATCACTTCATGTCAACATATATTCTGTCATTCTCTCTGTCATACATTTTTCTGGTACACAAGTATTATTCTTCAATTTTTTTGTAAATTTAGAAATATATTAAGCCCCCCATTTTTTCTCTCATTTTTTCAAAACTCTATTTTTGCATATTCATTTTCAATCAAACATTCACACAGTAAAATATTCTACATATAAACACATAACTTTTTCTTTTTAATCATAATTTCTCCAAAAAAATCGCTATTTAAAACAATTTTTTTTCAAAAAAAAAAATAAAAAAATGCCACCAAACAAGGGCTAAATCTTATGCTATATTTTGTTAGCACAAAGGAGAAAAGCCTTATTATTAGCCTTAATTGTTTCTAGAGGTAAGTAACGTAATTTGTTGCAAAATAATATAATATATTAGCCTAGGTTGTTTTCAGGGGTTGGACAACGTTATATATGTTTTTTTTCTTTTTTTTTTTAATATAAATAATTTGTTTTTGGTGAGTAATGTTGGAATGTAATGAGGAAGAATATAATACTTGTTTAAAATTTTAAAATTGTAATAAAGATATATTTAGAGTGGGATAAATATATAAAAGCGACAAATTGATATTATATATATAAATTAATTTAAAAATCGCTATTTTCATATATATGAAATTGTGGATGAAAATAACGATTTTCAATTTTTAGTATAAGCTAAGCACCGATGCGTAATACATTGTTTCTCAATACATGGTTGTATATACGAAATATGTGTAATATAACTCTAATGGATTGAGTGGTCTGGGTATAGGTTTCTTGGTTGGTTCTATATATGGCTGCTACTATATTGTCTAAGAAACATTTCAAAAACCCGCTCTATTATTGACATAGAAAAGATAAAAGGTTAAACCAGTAGTAAAAAATTAATTAAGTCCCTGTTTGTTAGGGATTAAGCCCCTGTTTGACCCCCATTAAATTTCATTACATTACATTAATTTTTTCTCTCTCTTCATCTCAACCATACATTCATCAAATAAAATAATAATACACACAAATCTAAAACTTTTCAACCACACATCTCCCATCAATCACTATTCTAAAAATTTTCAACCCCCCAAAAATGCCAATTAATGGGGAACTATTTTAAAAATTTTCAACTCCCCAAAAATGCCAAATAATGGGGGCGAAACAGGGGCTAAAATCATATTTTTAATAGATTTTGATAGAAATTGATGAAATGTGTTGTTGAAAAGATGTGGATTCCATTAAGTATGTGGTTAAAATTAATTGTTGACTTTGACTTCAATTAAATTATGGGTTGGATTCAATATTTTTAAACTTGCAGATTTTGATTGATCAATTTTTGAATTTTCTCATTTCGTTTTTGTCTAGCTAGTCTAGTCTCTAGTCCCAAAGGGATAATTATCTGATTGGTTACTAAACTTTGTAAAAGATTTTTCAGGAGGTCGCTGAATTTCAAAAGTTTCTCCATTAATCGGTAAACTTTACAAAATGTAATTACATCCATCATTGAGAATTTCAAAAGTTTTCCCGTTAGCAAAAAAACATAAAGATTAATAAATTACCTGATTAGTCACTGAACTTTCGTAAGGTTTTTAAGAGGCCGCAGAACTTCAAAAGTTTTGTAAAGTTCGTTGACTAATGGAAAACTTTTAAAGTTCAGTGACCTTTGAAAACTTTACGCAAAGTTCAGTGACCATCCAAGTAATTATCTCCTAATTGCAAATGGACAAGTATTTGGCTTTTAATACCTCTAGGCATCCAGGTCGATTTCTCATTGTATCCTTCCCACAATTGAAGTGCTAACATGGTTTTTTATGTGTTTGAGATATCTATGGTTGTGAAATAGTAAAATTATTTTGATTTATTAACAATTCTCATTAGAACAAACCAACCTTGAAATCTAATTGTTCATTTGAGCTTTAGACGTATTGAATTGCTTAATGAACTCTGAATTCTATCCTAAATCCAAAAAGATAAACATCAATAGGTGGAGTTGTTACTCATATAAATAAGCGTACAATAAATACGCGACATGGCAGAATGGACGAGTTCCAAACAAGTCTTAACTATGGCCAAGTGACAAAATACACAGCAAGTCTAGGCCCACCACACGCCATTCTGCTCATACGATAATTTGGCCGAACCCCAATGGGTCGAACCTCTATTGTCCGAAGCCCCTAAGAGCCGAGCCCCCCAATGGATGACATGAGATAGGTAGAGGCGTATTAAGGAAGATCTTCATACTAGATCCCGTATCAAGCGTGATGTGACGACTCACTAAATACGTAGTCCTACTCCATCGAACAAGTCAAGTCTAGTCTTACGTCAGGTTTAGGACTGCCAAGCCGTTACAGCATTAAAGGCGAAATGGCTTACGAATGATTGATTGATGACTACAACAAAAGGTCCCAGCTGTACAGATGAGGCCACGTGCCCCCTCAGCTAACGGCTTTTAATCATCATCTTCTACTATAAAAACATACACTTAGCACCACTTGAAGGGGATGCAGGTTTACACATTCGAAAACCAACCCTGATTATCCTCAATCCATTCTATAGCAGACCCCCTCTTTATGCATCCAACAATTACAATACAACTAGTGAGACACACTGGGTTACTCTCCCAAATAACTTCACCCACAAGGTTGGCGATTTGATCTAAGCATTTTATAATTCGATATGTGGAGAAGTGATCCTCTAATTTTCTGTTGGCCACGTCATATGACCATTTTTTGGAGTCAACAGGTTGACGCCGTCTGCGGGCATCTTTGATACCATAGCCACGTACATTCTAGTGGTAAAAGCTGTGGAAGAAGAAAGCCTTGAAGAAAGGCTTTGATTCTTGAACAAAGAACCATCTTGAGAAAGAAATCCAGGGAGCACAATGAGTTCAAATCGCCAAGGAGCTCACAGTGGGAATGTTCGCCGGATGCCTCAGAAGAAGAGATCATGCGCACGAATGTGAACATTCGTCGCCCCCACCATCGCCATAGAAGAGGCGGCACGACCGCATGCTTGGCGCGATAAGTTGGGGAAATGGCTGCAAACATGAGAAGTATAGCCCAGCAAAATGCTGCTAATGCAGATGCAACAACAAACTGGGCCCTAGGCACCTCAACATAGGGCTTTTCGCCAAGAAGGTGAAGAAAATGATACAGCAGCGTATCCACCAATGTACGGGACAAATGAACCAATGGAAATGGAAGTGGGAGTTGACACATCTACCAACTATGTCACGAGCCACCATAGAGAAGATACGCCCATGGAAGAACACCTTCCCCCAAAATATCCTCGAGAGCATGAGCCTCAAAGGTTTGCCAGTGTCTTTGACAGGATTGGGCCCTCAAGGCCTAGAAATAGGCCTCAACGACCTCTCCCTACCCAAGGAGAACGAGAGTAGCGCTAAGAGTACGAGCCTCAAGGGATGCCACCACCACCTAGAAATAGGCGGGAAAGAAGAGACGCAGCAAACGCAAGAAATCTTGTGGGGACATCGCAGACTCGTTATCAAGCCGATGAGGACGATTCTGATGGCCCTTGCAGATCTTTCGAGCTGAATGATGATGATGAAAGTTTGCCACTTTCCCAGGAACTAAGGAAAGCTCCAGTTCTCAGCCACTTTGTACCACCAAAAATACCCAAGTATGAAGGGAGGGACGACCTAACAAAACATCTGAACAACTACAAAACTCAAATGTCACTACGAGGAGCCTCACCCGCACTGAAATGTCGAGCTTTCCATCTTACACTGACGGAGCTGCTGAAATTTGGTACAGTCGCATCCCAGTTGGCAGCATTCGAAGTTGGCCAGATCTAAAGAAGGCTTTCCTGAACCAGTACCTGTCAAGCAAAGAAGGTGAGGCCCATATCCAGAGACTGCAGGATATGAGGCAGCAAGCAAAGGAGACCCTAAAAAGTTACTTGGCTCGTTTTACGGACGAAATGACTTACTGCGAGCAAGTCACCGACAGAGAAGCCCTTTCCGCGTTAAGAGGGGACCTCAACATGAATACCCTATTCTGGAGAGATGTGCGGAATAAGAACCCAACCACCTACAATGCCCTGGTGGAAATGATGCGAAGTGAAATCGTTAACGAGGAATTGATTGACCACCGGAATCGAACTTCGATGGAAATTCCACTGCCTCAGAGGCAGAGAAGAGGCCCCGTGTCCCATCTGGTGGACCAACAGTGGACCCAGGCAGGACACACTATAACCCCCATCTCGGGACAAACTTTGGAAACGTCCACGCTAAACGTCGTACCCTCTCTGGCATATGAAGAGCTTGGACCTAATACCCACATGCAGCCAAACATATTCAGAGGAAGAGGCAGAGGAAAGAAGGGAAGAGAGCCTAGGGACAGGCCCTATTGCACATACTACTGAACCTACGGCCATAGCATTGAAAATTGCTTCTCCAGGCCATATCATGGAGAGTCGGCCAGGGCCCCTGCTGTGAATAGGAATAAATATCAAAGGCAAACAAACGCCCCTTTATCCAGGTAAGAGCCTCGGTACAACGAAGAAATGAGGGATCGTCGAAGCAAGTCCCCCCGTAGGGATCATGAAGAGAGGAATAGAACATGGGGTAGGAAGCTAGGGAGGGAACCCCCGTCCGCCATCGATAATACACCCATCAGGGAGATCGACACCATAATTGGTGGCCCACATATAGGAAGGAGTTCCAAAAACGCTTTGAGAAACTATGCAAGGGAAGCAAAAGATCCCCTATTGACAAATTACCTCATCGACAGCACCAACAGAGGCGCTAGAAGCGGCCCTCCGATCACCTTATCCCAGGAGGATGCCTCAAGGGTACACTACCCCCACTGAGATGCGCTAGTGGTGCGAGCTGTTATAGCCAAGAATGGTCTGAAACGCATGTTGGTTGATAATGGGAGCTCTGTTAACATCCTTTTCGGAACCACCTTCGATAAGATGACTGTGGACCATGAGCTCGCCCCAATAACTGCCCCTCTATACGGTTTTACTGGGGATAGCATCGTCCCCAGATGAAGGATCACATTGGCGGTATAGATGGGAGAATACCCATTCAGAGCTCAACACTTCATGGAGTTTTTGATAGTGGACCACCGATCAGCTTACTATAGAGTTCTGGGACGGCCTGCCCTGAAGGAGTTGGAGACAGTAACATCCATACATCATCTCTGCATGAAATTCCCCACCAAGGAAGGAATCGCAATGATACGAGGCGACCAAATGGGTTCGAGGGAATGCTACCTTAGGTCCCTAAGGAAATCCGAACCCAGAAACGTGAACATGATCCTATTAGATACCGAGATGGCTTATGCGCCTGAAGAAGGCATAATCCCTGAACAGGGGGGAACATCAACATGATAGATGCCCCTGAAGAAGGGGTCATTGAGGTGGATTTGGACCCTCGTGTCACGGAGTCTAACTCACAGTCGACCCCAGTGGAAGAACTGGAATCTTTTCCCATAATCCCAAACGACCCCACGAGGTCATTGCAGATAGGGAAGGAACTCGAGCCGGAAACAAATGGTAAGATTAAAAGCTTTCTGCTTAATAACTTGGACGTCTTCGCCTGGAAAGACGAAGACATGGTGGGGATTGACTCCAAAATCAGCTGTCACCAGCTCAACGCAGACCCCAAATTCAATCCTCACAGGCAAAAGAGGAGAGCCTTAAATTCGGAACGATACGCTGCATTAAAAGATGAAGTTCAAAGGCTCATATCAAACGGGTTCTTCAGGGAGGCAACGTACCCAAAATGGATATCGAACCCGGTGCTTGTGAAAAAGAGCAATGGCAAACGGAGGGTCTGCATAGACTTTTCCAACCTCAACCAAGCATGTCTAAAAGATAGCTTTCCGCTCCCAAGGATAGACCAGTTGGTCGACTCCACTGCTGGCCATGAGCTGTTGAGTTTCAAGGATACCTATTTAGGATATAACCAAATCCCCATGCATCCCGCTGATGAGGAGCACACCTCTTTTATCATTGACCGGGGGCTGTATTGCTACAAGGTCATGCCCTTTGGTTTGAAGAACGCTGGTGCGACTTACCAGCGGTTAGAAAACAAGATGTTCTCCGACCTACTGGGGAACACAATGGAGGTATACGTTGACGACATGTTGGTGAAGAGCCTCAAGTCAATTGATCATGTCAATCATCTACATGCCACATTTAACATATTGAGAAGATACCGTATGAAGCTGAATCCGCTAAAATGCGCCTTTGGAGTCGCTTCTGGAAAATTCCTAGGCTACATGGTGAACCAACGAGGCATTGAGGCGAACCCCGAAAAGATTAAGGCCTTACTAAACATGAAATTTCCCAGCAAGCCAAAAGAAGTGCAATGCTTAACAGGACGCCTCGCAGCATTAAATCAGTTCATCTCTAAGGCGATTGATAAGTGCCTCCACTTTTTCAAAGCCTTGAAGGGGAGAAAAAGATTTTGCTGGAGTGAAGAATGTGAAGAGGCATTTCAAGGGCTGAAGGAACACTTAGGACAAGCCCACCTTCTTTCCTAGCCAAGAAAATGAGAAAGTTTGTTACTATACCTAGCTGTAAGTGCTGACGTCGTAAGCTCGGTGCTTGTGCGAGAAGAGGGTAATGCCCAGCTACATGTATACTATGTTACCAAGGCAATCCTATCGGCGGAAACCAGCTACACAGACATGGAAAAACTCGCCCTTTCCCTCATGATCGCTTCTAGGAAGTTACGACCCTACTTCTAGGCACACAGTATACGAGTTCTAACAAGCCTCCACCTCAGACAAGTGCTCCAAAAACCAGATGTATCTGGGAGACTTATGAAATAGGCCATAGAACTAAGTGAGTTCGACATCACGTACCGACCCAGGATCGCGATAAAGGGACAAGCAGTGGCAGATTTTGTCGTCAAATTCAAAGGGGCCATAGACCTCAATGTCGAAATGGAACCAACGCACCCTCCGACATTGACATTATTTGTAGATGGGTCTGTTGGAGAGGCTAGTTCGGGAGCAGAGGTCTTACTAGAAAGCCCAGAGGGCCACAAGCTCAACTACGCAATACGGTTCGGTTTCAAAACCTCCAACAACGATGCTAAATATGAGGCACTCTTAGCAGGCCTCAGGTTAGCCAGGGAGATGCAAGTGAAGAATCTGGTAGTTCGCAGTAACTCACAGCTCGTCGTCAGTCAGATCAATGGTAGTTTTGCAGCCAAAGACAAAGGTATGGCCACATACCTGAAGAAGGTGATGGAGTTGATTCCTTGCTTTGAAAAGTTTGAACTGACCCAGATCCCAAGGGCTGAGAATTTACACGCGGACGCCCTTTCAAAATTGGCAAGCAGCAAAGATTCAGAATTGCTTAAAATCGTCCCCGTGGAGTACTTCCCCAGGCCCTCCACAGTCAACGTAGAAGAAGTAATGTGGGTCGGAGAGGCCTTTCACTGGATGCGACCTATCTTAGCCTACCTCCAAAATAGTACCTTGCCGGAGGGTAAGGAAGAGGCCCGTAAACTCAGGCATAAGGCCCCCATTATGTGCTCAAAGACGAAGTCCTATACAAAAGAGGATTTTCATCACCTCTGTTAAGGTGCACCGGTGGAGATGAGGCGGATTATGTACTAAGGGAAATCCATGAAGGGATATGTGGCAACCACGCTGGAGGCTTAACGTTGGCCTATAAAGTGTTGAGGCAAGGTTACTATTGGCCAACCCTAAAAAAGGACGCCCTTCAGTTCGTCAAGAAGTGTGACAAGTGCTAGCGTTTCTCCCCAATTCAGAGGTAACCATATCATGAATTAACAGTAGTATCCAGCCCATGGCCCTTTGCAAAATGGGGGATCGATCTGATAGGGCCCATGCCAAAAGGGAAAGGAGGATCCAATTACGCCATTGTCACTATTGATTATTTCACGAAGTGGGTTGAGGCCGAACCCCTGGCTAAAATCACTGAGGCACACACTTCGAAATTCCTATGGAAGAATATCATATGCTGGTTAGAAATTCCCAACTCAATAGTCACGGACAATGGACAACAGTTCGACAACAAAAAGCTCCGAGATCTATGTGAAGAACTGGGCATCAAAAAGCACTTCTCCTTCCCTCATCACCCTCAGGCGAATGGTCAAGTTGAAGCAGTCAACAAGACCATAAAGCACCTCCTAAAGAAGAAATTTAATGAATCAAAATGAGCATGGATAGACGAACTCCCCCATGTGCTATGGGCAATACGCACTACCAGCCGAACGGCGACTGGGGAGACCCCTTTCTCCATGGCTTACGGAGCGGAAATAATGAGTTTGATCAAGGTAGGCCTCCTATCGCCTAGACGCCTGCAGTTTAATGAGATCTCAGACGAGAAAATAAGGCGTTGTGAGCTCGACTTTTTTAACGAGAAAATGGAGGCCTCACAAGTTAAGCTGGCCATCTACCAAAGGAAAATGGTACGGTATTATAATTGCAAGGTCAAATGTAAATCCTTTCGGAGAGGCGATCTAGTGCTTAGAAAGGTGTTCCTGTCATCCAAAGAACCAAGGGTAGGCACATTGGGCCCAAACTGGGAGGACCCCTATCGCATCGTGGGCGAGGTCAGGCCTGAGACTTTTCTAATTGAGAACCTCGACGGAAAGATGCAGCCCCACCCATGGAATGTAGAGCATCTCCAAATGTATTATCAGTAAGGTTCCGCTATGTATGCATGGTTTATGATCAATAAGAAACTCATTTTCCATCTTCATCAACGGTTATTATATGGCGAGCCCCATACCTTCAAATTAATTATGAAAGTTCATTAATTAATAGTATGGCGAACCCATCTTCATCAACGGTAATTATATGGCGAGCCCCATACCTTCAAATTAATTATGAAAAGTTCATTAATTAATAGTATGGAAATTAATTATGAAAAGTTCATAAGTTAATAGTATGGCGAACCCATCTTCATCAACGATTATTATATGGCGAACCCCATACCCTCAAATTAATTATGAAAAGTTCATAAGTTAATTGTATGGCGAACCCATCTTCATCAACGGTTATTATATGGCGAGACCCATACCCTCAAATTAATTATGAAAAGTTCACAAATTAATAGTATGGCGAGCCCCATACCCTCGAATTAATTATGAAAAGTTCATAAATCAATAGTATGGCGAACTCGTCTTCATCAACGGATAAAATGTGGCGACCCCACTATAGGTGAAGTTGATTGCACTTGCTAAGTTTTAACTGAGCCTACTAACTATCGATTCGTAAGAACTAAGTGTCGAGTACTGAAGCAGAATGACATTCAATTACACTTTCAGTAATTAAAGTTCCAAATACAAAAGGAAGAAAAATAAAAGCCACAAACCCTACCTTATGAGGCACTTTCCCCTTGCTGACCTTCTCCTCCAGGAGGCTCGACCTCCTCAGCCGAATCCTCAACCTCGATGGCGGGGGTCGATGGCTCAGCGTCGAAAAACTCTCTCCTCACTGTAGTTAGGTCCAATTGTGGGTGGAGTTCGAAAGGCCTGTCAAAAACTTCCTTGTAGGCTACCCTCTTGAAATGGATCTCGAGCCCCTCGTACTCGGCGGTTTCATGAAAATGGGCGGCATAGTTATCCACAGTAGTCTCTCCAGCCCTCTTTAGCTGCTCGCCAAAAATGGAAACCTCAGCGTTGAGCTCGTCAACTCTGGCCATCAGCACCCCTTTCTCATTATTTGCAACTTTCAAGGTCGAAGAGGCGATCTTTTGGAGCGCGACAGAGTTTTCGATCTGCTTCGTCAGGGTAGACACCTCGGCCTTGCTTAGGTGGGTTTCTTTTTTTAGCTCCTCATTCTCCTTAGAGAGGGCCTTCACCTTACTCTCGGCGTCAGTGCACTTTCGCCTGGAAGTTTCGGCAGCTTTATTCGCGGCAGAGGCCACGGCGTTGGCTTTAATTACCCTAAACTCAGCATTTTGGGCTCGATTGTGATAATCATTGATAAGTCCTTCCATACAGCTCACCTCCATTTGAGCACTAATGAAAAAGTTCTGAGAGCGGGCCTGATTGGCAAATCCAACCTCTATCAAAACAATTATTTCGTAGGTCTCAGCATGGGAGAAATACGCCTCGGTTTAATACTTGTGACTGAGACTCGTCGCCCCCTGGACCTCCGCGGGGAGCATTTCCATGACAGTTGGGGCTATCTTATCCAACTGCCTCCCCAAAAAACTCTGAGCCTTTTCCTCAGATGAGGGACCCTTCACGTCCCCTTTCTTCTTTCTCACGAGGTTGACCCCCTCTTCAGCCGCCTCTTCCTTCTGAACGCCCTTCACGGACAAGATCGGTTGCCACAATGGGTCTTGTAAGGGACTCCCCAATAGTAGTTTAGCGTTTGCGAGTGGGGTCAGGGCTAGGGTTCTTAGTTATCACCAGTTTCCTCTTCGGGGGTCGCTCAGATGAGGCCTTCGCCTTTTTCGCTTTCCCTTTCTTCCCTACTTTCTCAACGGGGGGAGGAGGCTTCGTCTTTGAAAGGTGAGCCAATTCGTGTCGCTGGTGTTTATAGGTGGGGAGCCGGTGCCTATGGGTTTCTTCCTTTGAACCTCCCCAAGACTCCTCAATTGAAGCAGGGTTGGCCTCACTTTCTCCTTGTTATTGTGCTGGCCTGCAAAATACACGTGGATTCAAGGGTAATAGCATTAAAGAAAACTGACAAAACAATAGGAACAAAAAGGGCTCGTTTACTAATGACGTTCTTGAAGTGCCTCTTTCCCAAGGGGAGCCCGTATATGGCTCGGATGGGGGCCCACTCCGAAGGTTCAAGTTCAAACCGATCAACCGCGCCTGCACAAAACAAACTTTAGCGAGGCGAAACAAGGCCAAAAAAAAAAATAATAATAATAATAATAATAAACGAACAAGGCAAAACACTACAACAAAGGAGCTCGACTCACTATACTCATTGTATTGGGTTGGTACGACGATTTCTGGGACCACATTCCCTTCCACTGCTTGCCGCAACCCCTGACCCAGAACCATGAGGACTTCTAATTCTTGATGGAGGTAGGGGTCCCAAGGATGAAAGGCGAGTGTGGACCCCAGGGATTCATGCAGTACCACCATTTACAATCACTCTCCCTACTCGATGCCCTGGTTTGGAAGATGTGTGGGGGCATATCGCCTCAAAGGGTTACCTCCTTCTAAAGGAGGAAGGCTCCTACCAACTGACTCCACGCGTTCGGCACTAATTGGGTGGGGTCCAAGTCGTATTCTCTAAGGATGACCTTAAAGAAGGGATGCAGAGGCAGCCTCATCCCCCCCTCCCCACTTAGAATCACCTCACTCATCGCCACACAGCCCTCCCTGGGGAAGCAGACCCTTTCATCTTGGGTTGGCACTAGCAACTCAACTTCGTGAGAGATCCTAAACATTTCCCTAAAGCCCTCAAGCTCGTTCTCTTAATATCTGTCAGCCATAAGGAGGCCCCCTACCTTACGTTATCATCTACTTCCACAGACTGCTCAGTTGGTGCTGCCTGAGGAATTCTCTCCTCAGTACAAATCAAGGCCATGCCTACCCTAGAAGAATTCCCCTCCATATACTTGTCTGATTCGAAAGCCATCGAAAATAAGGAAAGAGAAGGGAATAGCTCGTTACAGCAAGAAGAAGAGAGTATACTTACACCATACTCGACAAGAATCAAGTACTGGAGAGCCTCGAAACCAAAAAGTAGTTAATCGCCGGCAATGACGGTAAATTGTTGGGCTCTGAGAGAAGAATTCTTACATTTGGAACTTCAAACTTTCGAAAAGTGGGAAAAAAGAAAAAATGGCCTTAATCATGTTCATG
>CAIGRT010141094.1:0-20740 GCA_903798405.1 Fraxinus platypoda
GCAAAAAGGTATCGAAAGAGATAAATAGAGGCAAATAAGAATATACAAATAATTGTCTTTAATTTACGTACAAATAGAATCATTTTAGTTCAGCCAGTGGTGCAAAGGACGGGAGTAAGGTAGTTTTAGCTGAGTTGGCAGCCGCAGTATGAGGGTTCGATTCTTACTTCTTACAAAGTATGAAATTGGACTCTTTGTGGACGTGTATGGCAGCTCTTGTACCCTAGCCTGCTGAGTCACATTCCGCGATTTACCTCATCCACGATGCTCTGGGGGGGGTTGAGGTTCAACCTTTTTTTAAGAATAGTGAATTAAAATATAAACAAAAGTCAACAATTAATTTTAAATACAAAAATAATTTCGCAATGGACATTCTATAGAACATAGGTGAAATGTGTGGAAGTGATCAAGGGGTAGAACGATGAACAGTTCGGATTCTAGCTGATTATTGTGAGCATTCGATGAAAACAAATGTTCGTATTACTGTTGTTTTCAAAAGCATGGTAGGAGAATCACGAGAATTCGTTAGAGTGTATTTAGTTTTGAAACTTATATATTTTATTTTTTCTCTCTTTAAAGTAAAATCCAACTCGCTATAACTATACACAGCCCAACAAATTGAAATTCTATTCCAGCTTTTACCATTTTTTCTTTTCTTGAAAACTCCAGTGTCTTTGGATTATAATCAAAGAAACAATTCTCTCAATTACAATTTGCAACGAAAGCATCAATTTTGAATAACGTAAACTTTTTTTTTAAATCAATAGAAACGCCTTTCTATTCTTTACTTGCCCTTGAATCTTGAATTGATTTTGATATTTTTACTTAATTGATGAGGCCTCTAAGGTGAGTTTATCGTTAATGATATGTATTTTAGTCGTTTCTTCTACATTTTTTACACATAATTCCACAAAAATCTGTTTTCTTGGTTTATTGTTTTATACTTGTGAATTCACCGAATTGTGATTTTCTAAAACACCAGCCTACAAAGTAGACGAAGAGAAAATGCCATTAGTCTGGATTAAAAAATAATAATAATAATAATAATAATAATAATAAAAGTTTTATATGTATATTCAAAAAATTTCTCTACTTTTTAATCACACGTTTTCCAGAAAAATACTATTCAAAATATTTGTTTTTTTCAAATTAAAGATCACCAAACAGAGGTTGAAATACTCTCATATGCCAAGCTGGGAAGGTTTAAGACTCTTTCTTGCAATATTAAATTTTGACCAATAGTTATTCTTCCTCGCAAGTAAATTATTTAAGTTTTAACCCAACATGCCCTCACAAGTTACAATACAAAAATTTTCTAGAAAATCCATTTACAGGATAAGGTTGCATTGACTATTGACAGGCCAAGTGGAGGCCAAACACCTCCCCCATTGGTTGGTTTCGTTACAACATTTTCAAAATACTCTTCTAATATAAGACGTTCTCTTTTTCAAAGGGTCGACACTTAAAATTATGCTTCAAAAACTCTTTAAATTAATAATTTAATCTAGAGAGTATATTTTAGAGAGTCAAACTCACTCTCTATAATTAAATACACTCAAAGCATTTCAATTTTCAATAAAAAAATAATAAGATAATTTGGATTCGAGCTAGTGAAAATAAAAAATAGAAAAAAATAATAAATATTTTTTCGAAGTGATATAATTAAGTGTTAAATATAAAAAGTATGATAAAGTACTTAAAAATTTTTACTTTCTAAGTCCTTGTCTGTTTCCAATTTTTTGCCAATTTTCATTGCTTCTCATACCGTTGGAATGACCTGCAGCCGAATTCTTTGACTTTCTATCTCTATATGGGACCCATTCGATGGAAAAAAAAGGTCAAAAAATCAATTTTTTTGGATAAAAAAAGCTCTCCCAGATAAGTCCTAAATTTATAGATGCCTTTTAAATTATTGAATATATTTTCTAAAAATAAAAAGACTTTTAAAAATGGTCTCAAGTCTCAAGCAAATAGAGCATTCCCCAACTAATCATTCTCGCAGATTTAAGCAGAACAGTAGTTTTCATTATCATAATTAGAAAAAGATGTTGACAATTCCGAGCTTACGGGATAAGAACGGATGACAACTGGGCTATTTGTACTTGTTAATGGCCCATAGGTCCCAAGGTAGGCGCCCATAGTCCCACAAAACCAGAAATAAGGGGCCCGCTTTGGTTTTTTGCTTATAGCGGTTTCCAGAAAACCAGGAGCAAGTGCAGGTGAATTGGGCCCCATTCCCTACCAGCAATTAGGCCCTTTGACTTCCAAGAAACGTGGCAATACCGCATTCTGACACCTTCATGTGACAACCACGCGCCTCCCATTTTATTCCCATTTGCATGTCACCGTACACAACATGACTCCTCCATCCTCTTCACGTGGCACCTTTCGTTTCATAAACCCAAACGAGAGAGGTATAGACAAGTGTGTTTTAAAGAGTGTAAATCGTAATTAGACGATAAAATTAACTTCAAATTTTTACAAGTCTCAATGGATAAAATTATAATTTGAGATTAATCTCAAAGTCAATCTTATTAAGAGCATGTTTGACTAAACTTAAAATTCAATTAAAATTGAAAATATAGTCGTTATTAGGTCTCACTTGTCTAATAAAAGTCAACAATAACGGCTAATTTTTCAATTTTAATCCGATTTTAATCTCTACCGAACACGCCCTAAGAAAAACAAGCCAAATTATTATATATTAGTCAATATTTGGTTTGAGAACAATGTTGTCCAATATCATAATATTTGAATTTCATCTTAAAAAGGTACTCAAATCCTATTTTTAGCCCATTATATATACACCACATGCTACAATGAGTTCAAAAGTTAAAATTTCTCTAATTATTAATTATAAATTGTGAATCTTAGTATTACATTGAACATCGTCATCGAATTTAGATAGCATTATTCATAGTATCAATTGTAATAATAATAATAATAATTGATATGGTCATTTTTTTATCAGCCCCGAACAATAATGTCTGAGGTTATTTCGGGTCATCTTAGAGGTTTTCCCAAGGTGTCCTCAATGGGTTCCATGTCACCTCAATTTTTTATCTTTGTTCCCTTCTCTATTTCAAAAAACACACTCTAGTAGAACTCTACTTCCATCTTCAAACTTATCCAACTCCGATAAAATTGGATTCTAATTAACTTACATCTTCTACTCATATTGAAATACTCAAGTCCATTATATCTCTTAAACATATAAGGTTTCAAGTATCATAATCCTATCAAAAGTGTGTTACTTACCTTTATAAATACAAGTTCTAATTCATTATTCAGATATGTATTTACATTCGATTTATAACCATACGCTTATATTTCTCCCTTTCGCTAACTTAAATATCGGAGGGGCGACGAGAACAGATC
Organism: Fraxinus platypoda; assembly: GCA_903798405.1. NCBI lineage: Eukaryota > Viridiplantae > Streptophyta > Magnoliopsida > Lamiales > Oleaceae > Fraxinus > Fraxinus platypoda. The sequence goes on from CAIGRT010141094.1 coordinate 3,379, forward strand.
TTGACACCTTTTTTTCAGGTATTGAAAATCAACGATATTCAAGCATCAATTTCGAGATCTAGCATGTACAAATTTTTGGTAACATCAATAATAATAATAATAATAATAATAATAAGAATAATAATAATAATAATGCTTTTAAGCCCATGTTTGGTGAGGATTAAAATCATATTTTTAGTAGATTTCGACAGAAGTTAATAAAATGTGAGATTAAAAAATTGTAAGACTCATAAAATATGTAATTGAAATGAATTATTGTTTTTGATTTAGATTAAAATCTAGATTTTAACACATATCAAATAGGAGTTAAGTGAAAATAAATTCACTTCATTAACAATGTAATAATTACTTTACAGCTGCATAGATAGAGTATTAAACTTTATCTGTTCTAGCCCTTGTTTGATGAGAATTAAAATAAGATTTTTAATAAACTTTGATTAAAATTGAAGAAATATATGACTGAAAAATTGTAAATTCCATAAAATATATAATTAAAATTAATTATTCACTTCGATTTAAATTAAAATCTTAATTTTAGCTCTTGTTTGTCTCCCATTTTTTCAAAATCATTTTTTCTACATACTCATTTTAAATCATATATTCATAAAATAAAATATTTTACATGCAAACCTAATTTTTTTTCTACATTTATCATACATTCTCCAAAAGAATCACTATTTAAAATAATATTTTTCCAAAGAAGGCCCACCAATGGACCCGGTAACATTTATCAATTTATTGCCATTGATTGGAAGTTTTCAAGGCGAGGTTGGCATTGATTTTCACGCGTTACGAACGGAAGTAAACAATACTTGTCGTTTCATGGTTTGACGTTAACAAGAGGATGAATATTTTAATGAAATTCCGAGGTGGTGCATCCCCAAATTCCATGAATGTGGAAACCCGGTATTCTCAAAACACCACGCTGTATCCGCCTTTGTTACTCAAAAACTGCATGCGACCCTGGTATGTATGCATCCCCATCCTCTCTCGCTCACCATATAAAACATGCGACTTTCTCCATTCACAACAAACACAAAAGTATCATCCACCCACAAACTGCTAATTCCTTTGAAGTTTCTAAAAACGTATAGACTGAAAATACTTGGTCAAAGCAAATTAAAATGCGGTTGAGCTGTAATGGATGCCGAGTCCTCCGTAAGGGATGTAGTGAAAACTGCAGTATCAAACCCTGCCTCCAATGGATCAAAAGTCCCGAATCCCAAGCCAACGCCACTGTCTTCCTTGCCAAGTTCTATGGCCGCGCCGGCCTCACCAACCTCATTAATGCCGGTCCTGAACACCTCCGTCCTGGTCCGTACCCATCTCTACATATGCGTTTATATTAATGATTTTTTTTTTCCTTTATGAATTTTAACAATTTTTATCGAATTTGAATGCAGCTATATTTAGGTCTCTACTATACGAGGCGTGTGGGAGAATTGTGAACCCAATATACGGGTCGATCGGGTTGGTGTGTTCTGGAAGTTGGAATCTGGTCCAGAACGCAGTAGAGGCTGTTCTTAAAGGGAATCCGATAACCCAGATAGCATCTGATGCCGCTGAGACGAAACATGGACCTCCTTTTAAGGCATATGATTTAAGACATGTGAATAAGGATGAGAACTTTGCCGGTATTCACGGTGTCCGGAGCCGGTGCCGGTTCAAGCGATCGGGTGGGAAGCCCAGGGAGAGGCGGTTGTCAGTCGGGTCGGGTCATGAAGATGTAAACAGGTCTCCTAGTCATGAGTCTTCGTTGAGCCACCAGTCCGAGGGGGCTGTTGATAATGACTGCAGGGAGAGTGGAAATTTGGCTTCCGTTGGTCCCGCCGAGTCGGCTCATAATGATAATAACCGAGTCGATGAAGGTGAGATTGAGCTGGAGCTGACTCTTGGAGCTGAACCAGTTAAACCAAAGGGGATGCCAAAAGAAATAAAACGGAATAAAGCCGTTGACTTGGCTGAGAGAGATGGTGGAATGTATAGAATGGAACTGAGGCTTGATTATCCGCCTTCATTCGGTTTCGATGGCTAAGAAACAACTTCATCCTTTTTCTTTTTTTTCTTTTTTTGGTTTGTAAGAGTCTTTTTTCTGTCTTTTTTTAGAAGTTAGATCCAACAAGTTAGCTAGATGGTTTTTGTTCGACCTTTTTTCCTTTTTGTTTATGAGAACAGTGAACAAAATAAGCCGTTTATTTTACTTGAGGTTGATTATGAAAAATTACTTTGTTTAATTATTATTATTAAATCTGCTAAAAGTATATCTTGTTAGATATTCTGTAATCATACTAGGGACTCCACTAAGTGTATGTCCAGTAAAATATTTATATATAGTGATAAGAATTATGCTATTTGTACCATTTGTGGTACACTTTGGTTTATCCGACCCTACCTCCTTCCTCATATGGGGGTCGGGTCTCACATCCAATAAATGCGTGAGACCCGACCCTCATGAGAGAAAGGGAGGGAGGGGGTGGAGCCGGGTAAACCAACAACCCCAAAGGATAAAGTGGTAAGAGAATTTGATGATACTTGGGAGTTCTACACGATAGCAAGTGACTTGAATAAATATTTATTGACCAAGGTTTTATAAACTAGAAACTCATAGGGCTATTAGTTTATTAGTTTTTTAGACACTTGACTTAAAAAAAATTGGTGGTGTAATTTGAGTTGTATTTTTGGACTTTTTCAAATTTTCTTCCAAATTCAACTCTCGAAAACAATTATTTTCAAATATAAAAAGAATGAAGTTTGGACCCAAAAAAAAAAAAAAATCATCTTCAAATAAATCCTTCTTTCTGTTTGTATTCATTTTTCTCCATCTTATAATCAATAGAAAACGAGTGTAAGACCGTACAAAATAGAAAATGAGTGGGTAAAATAAGTAGTCATATTGAATAGTAAGGAGTAATTTACATATTTACTCTATATTGTTTATGTATACATACATACATTTTTAAATATATATGTGCATATATGTAGTTTTATTATTTTGGAAAACTTTTAAAATTAGTAGATAATAAACTCTTAACACATTGATTGAACTGTTTTAAAAATCGCTACTAAAAACTACCTAAAATCGACCCCTCGTAAATGTTTAGATTCAATATTTTAAAACCCGCGTAATTGGTACTCCAAAACTTCCAAGCAGATCCTTAAATTTTAACTTTAATTTTTATTACTTCATTCGTCCAATTTATATAGGCAAACTTTCCTTATTTTTCTTGTTCCAATTATATAGTTCAGTTTCTTCATCGAGAATATTTTGTTTTGTTCTTTTACTAATATACATTTATTTAATTTGTCTAGTTATAACCATTTTTTCTCATTTAATCTTAAAATTGTACAAATATACAGATATATACTTCTTGAAAATTAAATCATTCAATTTATTTACTACTTTCAACAATAATTTACTACTAATTATTGATGATTAAATAAGGGTAAACTGTAAAACTTTTTGGCAAAATTTATTTTTTCAATAACATTAAATACGATTTTTTAATTCGTGTGAAAAACAAAATCAGCATATATAAATAAGACGGAGTGAGTATTTTTTAGCTAAACCAAACATAAGCTAAATACTCGCACAAAAATATAAGTAATGTATTTTTTTTAGCACTGGATTCAAAACTTGAAATTCCATTACGTACAAATTAGATATCTAATTTCAATGACTATAGATTGAGGCCCTGTTTGGGAGGGATTAGATTTTTNATAGAATTGTTGAGAATTTTTTGGCTCTGTTTGGTACACATTATTTTTTTCATTCTCATTCTTCTACTCATTTTCAACCACACATTCTTCAATAAAATATTATTTTCCATCACATCAATAATTTTTTCTTCTTTTTCAACCACACATCTCCCATCATATCACTATTCAAAATCGATTCTTCCCCCAAAAATCTCTCCAAAACAAGCTGAATATGATTTTGAAATATTTGCCTTCAATATTTTCGTGATATGTTGTATTCACCAAATATCAAATAACGTCAAAAGTAATGAAGGAGCTAAAATATTAACAAAACGTGACCAAATTAGGATTTGCAATGTTTGATACTAAGAGCCGTCTGGTGGAGAATTTTGGCTTGATTTTAAGCATATTTATGACCGTTGCTTTGTCCTTCAGCCGCAACAATTGAGTTGGTGTGAGGGATGTGGGGGCCACCAATTGAAAAAAAGGTCATATTCTTGCTGAAAATCTAATGAAAATCACAAACAGACACACCCTAAAACTCAATTTTGAATTACGACATGATTGTATATTGTATTCGATAAAATTAAAGCTTGAAGCGAACAAGGCATGTAATTTAGCGCTATATTCCTTTACTTATACAGAATTTAAAGTACAAAATTCAAAATCTCTAGATTCTATCATAATTGATTTGAAGAAAGCAAAATCTTTTAATTCAAAATTATATTACATGATTATATCAATTAGAAGGATCACTCATATCACCGTCAAATCCTTGCTCAATCCGATAATTTTTTTGACGTGAATGTTATTTCATACTCAGCCTCAAATGCTCGTTTGATAAGTTTTTTGATTTTTTTTTTTGAAAAAGAATTTAAAAGAAATTGCGTTCCTGCTTGGCTTCCATTAAATTAAAATTTATTTTTATAAAATTAATTAAATAAATTTAAAAGCAACTTTTCAATATCAATTTTTTATTTTTTTAAAACTTGATGCAAAACGGATCTAAAAACACTATTCTAATAATTACTATTTTGCGTATTGAATTGCCACCCTGCATAAAAATACAAGAAAGTAAAGGAAAAACGAAAGCGAAAATAAGAAAACCCTACTACGAATATGTCATCCATGTCCGCTCTCGGAGGCATCAAAATCTCCGAGAAACTTCACTCTTCCCTTCTTGAAAAGATTCCATGGTAAGTGTTTTTCTCCTCCAATTCTATTTGTATACCTTCATACTTATGTTACGATTTCTTTCATATTGAACGGAAAACCTAATTTCTCGGTTGATCCGGGTAATTTTGAAAAATGATTAATTCCGAAGAATGGCGCTGGTAACTGTTCTGGACTAGGTGGTATGGCGTTATATTTCTGTCGAATTGAGATATTGGAAAGAAAAAATAGGAGCTTTAGTTCATTCATAGGTAACTGCTAATTTGATAAATTCCATTAAGGGCTCGACATTATTTCAGATATATATATGCATTACTTTAATGGAGGGTTTCTCATTTATGTTTGCAAATGGGAATGTTAATTTTGCTATAATTGTAGGGGTTCAGGGGAGAGATTTCGAGTTTTTGATTTTGTTGGAGATAATAGTTGGAATTCGTTTGCAAAAGAGAGACCATTTGATTGGGTCTGCAGTTCCTCATCCTTCTTTTGTAGCTACTGTTGAATTTGGCTTTGAAATAAAAACGGAGTTCCATTGCAGGATAATTGGAGTCGTCAGTCCTAAACCCATGTGATACAAGTGTAAGCTAAAAATGAAAATGAAATGTGTATAAAAATTGTAATTATGGAAAAAGGAGAAAGCAAGTTAATGGATTCAATGTGTTCAAGTACATTAATACCAAATTTATGGTAGAAAGATGTGCGTCCCTGTTGTTTAAATATTAAAGAGCAGCCCATGGCTATACTATTTACGAGGTCAATCAACAACGGTTTTAATGAAACTCACTACACCTAAGTAAAATTTTCAAAAGGTGGACTCGCTGAATTAGATGACTATATTGGTTTAAAATATAGTTGGCACTTTTCTTTTAAACTATATCTCCCACCCCACCCCACACCCTGCCTCGCACGCATATAAAAAGTAAAAGAGGATAAAAGTTCTCCATGCGGACACTGAAACAAATTCTGACTCTTGATCGAGTGTCTTTTATTGTGGAGTTTTACATTCCACGTGAATTTAATTGTTGATATTTGGATAACTCGCCAACACATTCGTCCTTGATGCCTTTAATTTTCTGACTTCTAATTTTCTTCAATTTGCAGGTATTATTCTACCTTTTAGGTTTAAGCTTTGAATGAAATAACATATATCAATAATATTATTGTTCTAGTAGACTTTATCAAATTATGGAAGCGAATAGAAGAAATTTTTTGAAGAAACGTTCTAATCCCCAGTTCAAGAGAAAAGGGGCCCCTAGGAAAGGACAAGGGCATATATCTGTGCGTGAACATTCTCCTGAAAGCTCTCATTTTTCTGAGACGGTATATCGTATACTTTGTCAATCAAAGAAGATCGGTAGTGTCATTGGGAAAGGTGGTAATATAGTAAAAGCCCTCAGAGAAGAGACCCAAGCAAAGATTACAGTTTCAGATTCTGTTCCTGGCTCAGATGAGAGAGTGATAATTATATTCAGTCCTTCTGACAAAAGAGCAAAGGTATATAATGACAATAAGGATGGAGAAGATCCTCAAGCCGAGAAAGAAGATAGTGTCGTGAATCCACATTGTGCAGCACAAGATGCTCTCCTCAAAGTTCATGACAGGATTGCTGAGGAAGATCTTGGTGGAGCAGGAAATGAGGATGAAAATGAAATAGTGATCACTGCACGTCTTCTTGTTCCAAACAACGTAGTTGGATGCCTTTTAGGTAGAAAGGGAGATGTCATTCAAAGATTACGCAGTGAGACTGGTGCAAACATCCGTGTTCTTCCTGCTGACCATCTTCCTGCCTGTGCTATGAGCACTGATGAATTAGTTCAAGTAAACACCTTTAAGCCTTTTGCTGTTGCAATTTGTGATTTCTTTAGTCTCTACTTGCATTAATTGAAAAAAGAGATAACTTCTTGCCGATTTATAACAGCGTGGCATGTGTAGTGAAATCTTTTCATAATATTTCATGCTGCTTGTTTGCAATGCATATGTATACAACTATCTGTATGCTTTTGCATGTTTTGCAAACATATCTATACGTTAATATGTGTTTCAGTGATGGTCTTTTATCTTTTAAGTAAAGTTTTATTGCAGAAGCCCTTATCTTTTTATGCAGAACTCTTGCTACTGATTGGCAGCATTGCATCTCTGTGGACTGTGGGGTTAGATTTTTTATCCTTTTCAGGATGCAAACAATGCTGCAGAGTCTGTTACTTATTTCACTTTCAACAATAAGATGCACACATACTTCTTGCATTGTTTTAAATCAAATTGGCATTACAAAGGAAAAAATGGGAAATATAGGAAGAGGTTTCTTACAATCTATCTGAACTGTGGGTTATGAATTATTAGTCGCCCTATTTCTCACGATCTTTCAAATGCTTACTAATGACTTCATTTTCAAATTGTTGGGATCTTTGAGATTGGACCTCTTGAATCCTACTGTCCACTACTGGAATAGAACCGAAAATAAAATAACAGGGAGGGAGAATTTACTGCTTATGATTTGCACCGTCTGCATGTCTCGGATCTAATTCAGCTGACAAACTTGGAGAATATTCAAATTTGGACTTCTCATACAAACGTGTGGAGTGTTAGTTTTTTCCACTTTTTCCATGCTTTTAGCAATTAGAGTGTGGTTGATAGGTTTTATTTTCCATTGAAAACGTCATTTTTCTACCAAAATTCCTGCTTTTAGGGTGTTTGATTGACATTTTTTTCATGAAAAATATTTTCCAAAAGTTGGTCACGTGATTATGTTTTCCTCAAAAACAATGATAACATTTTCTTTATGGGGAGGTAGGTTTTTATTTTCTAGGCAATTCATACTTCCCAAAAACTCATTTAATTTACAATTTTCATGCAAATAAGTTTTAGGCAACTCAATTACCTAAAACTTATTTTCTTTTCATGCAAGTTCCATGCTTGCAATCAAATACATCCTTAGCCTTTTAGACCAGAGTTAGTTCTGAAATTTTTGCAGTTGAAGGTTTTAGTAAATGTTATAAGTGGTAGACTTTTAATCTTCTTTCAGAACATTAATGTATAGTGTTATAATATCCTAAATAAGAAGGCTATGCAATAGGCAAATATATATTTTTTTGTCTGAGTCTTGTCTTGGTTGGTAGAAAGGTGGTGCCTTGTCTCCAAACTTCTTCTCTATTTCCCAAAAGTGAGAGCTTTTTACTTTTGACTCGACTACCTAGGTAGAAGTGTAACCATAACATCCCTCATTAGAATTCCCATGTATTCTCATTCTTTATGTATTTCTTTTGCATTCTTTTCCCCGAAGTGTAGGCATGATTGCCTTTCTTCATGTGAAACAAAATTTTCTTTGAGCAATTTTTATGGACTACGAACTAGAAAAATGCTATTCACATATACAATGCAATCCTCCAATGAATCTAAAGTATATAAACTTGACAGGTGTTTCAAGTATTTTTATTGAGTTTCATCAGGTGAAATGAAATCTGATAATATTGGTTGTCTATTTATTATAGATTTCAGGTAAACCTGCAATTGCAAAGAAAGCTCTGTATGAAGTGTCTACTCTTTTGCATCAGAATCCACGGAAGGACAAACCTCCTTTGGGTTTTCCCGCTCCCCATGTTAGTCAAGGATTTCCTTCTGGTCCTCCCTTGGAAAATATGCTCCCCCCAGGAAATTCACCTTGGCGCCGCCATGATATTGATTCCCACAGTTTGCCACCTATGCCGTGGAAAGGGGAATATGGTACCCGTCCATCAGGATATGGTCCCGATGACTTTGATGGTGTTCCTCCTCCACATGGCCGGGAAGCTCCAATTGAATTCACTATGAAAATCCTCTGTTCTGCTGAAAAGATTGGCAGTGTGATTGGCAAGGGAGGCTTCAAGGTAAAACAATTACAGCAGGAAACTGGAGCCAGTATTCATGTTGAGAATGCCTCTGCAGTCTCAGATGAAAGAGTAATTCGTGTCTCTTCGTTTGAGGTAACGAGCTGTGTCTCATGCTGTTACCATTAGTATGGTGTTTAACTGAGTTGAAAGTTGTTTCAGGTTCTTTGGGAACAAAGATCACAAACTATTGATGCCATTCTTCAACTACAAAATAGAACAAGTGAGTACTCTGAGAAGGGGACAATCACGACAAGACTTCTTGTTCCATCAAGCAAGGTCGGCTGCATTCTTGGACAAGGAGGTCATGTCATCAATGAAATGAGAAGGAGAACCAATGCAGACATACGTGTTTTTTCCAAGGAAGAGAAGCCCAAATGTTCATCAGAAGATGAAGAGCTTGTGCAGGTAATATCCTAGCATTGTGCAGATTTGTCATCCATAATGCCTATTTTGTGACCTATTGTCCTTTCTTAAACTAAAAGAGACGTTTCCCTGCTAAAGCCTGTTCACGCTTTTGATTATCAGATATCTGGAAATGTTGGGGTTGCTAAAGATGCCTTAGCCGAGATTGCTTCAAGACTTAGAACAAGATGTTTGCGTGATGTTAATGCCAGAGCAGAACCTGCTTCTGTTAAGCCAATCCCAGGATTTGGTCCTACAAGAAACTTGCGAGATGGAGGCCTACCACTATCAAGTTCTACCAGAGCTGGAAGCTCTGGAAGACATGAATATTTGAAGGTAATAATTTTCTGTTAAATATGTTGTTAACTGAGGGTTCCATGTCAAGGGTTCTGATTTTCAAGTTTTGTTTGCAGCGTCTAGTTTTAAAATGTATATTATTAAATTTTTTAAGCTTGAAATGTCCGGTTTGAGGAGAACATTTCATATTATCTGCAAAAGAGGATACAGTTCCGATGGAGGGAGGGAGGCTCTTTACCTATTTACCTGTCACTCTGCTAGTGAGTTTTCCTTGCCTACTATCCTACTGATTGATCCATAACTCATCCTTTCCTCCTTACACATTTAGCCCTTGTTTGATCCCCATTATTTCCTAAATACATTTTTTTTCTCTCTTCTTTTCAACCACGCATTTTTCAATAAAATAATATTACATTCAAACCTAAAATTTTTCTTTATTTTTTTACCACACATTCTCCATCAATCTACTGTTCCAAAATACATTCTACCAAAATAATGTGGCTCAAACACACCCATATGAAATCTACTGTCATCTTATTGACATAAGTAGGAAAAGATGAGATCAAAAGAACCTCAAAATTTTAAATTAGAGGCATTCATTAAGCAAGGAAATTTAAATTACTTAGCCAACCTTCCAAAACAAATTTGCCTTAGTAGAAGACCTATCTTATTGACATAAATAATGGTATTTTCCATTTGTTACAAAGGTTTTGAAATATTATCAAATCAATCAATTCAAAATAGAGTGATGTTGAACATGCCCTAATGCACAATTAATATGTTTTAACTTGTTTAGTGCAAGCATAATCATATCATGTGGGTGGGTGGTTCCCAAGTTCTTTGAACTTGAAAAAGATATCCATCTCAAATGATCACATATCTAGAATATATTATACCATGTATCTAATACAATCTTGGTATATACATTGTATTCTAAATTTGAGTATGTTCCCGTCTTTATGCCACACATATAATGTTATATTTTATTGAATATAGAACTTCTCTTAATCGGTCTTGTATCGAATAACGATAGATTGGAAAAAATTGACGATAAGACACATGAAACAATAGACCGACATATTGAAGATGATTGACATCACCTTCGTAGAGAGAAAAATATACACAAAAGGCTTTACACTGAAAGCAAAGGCAAGTGAGAACGTAATGTGAATCTTGATGCTATGGTGTCTAAATAGAGTTGTACGTGTAATAATCCTAGTAGGATTAAGACGGTAGGGGTCATGGGCAAACCCATAGCCTTGGATGCCGTGTCCTACTAGGTGTGTACTAGTAAACTAGTATCTTAACAGCAGAACTAGGCTTCTTTGGATAAAGATAAGGTCGAGGATGGACCAAAGTAGAAGTCCACTTGAAGTAGGAGAACGCCAATGATCTAAAATACTCGGCCACTAACAAGGTCAGGATTAGAGTACGACGGGAAAGGGCAGTACGGTCCTCAGGGATCGGGTCCATGGGCGAGATGTTAACTGATCGGATGAAGGCCTCTTTCAAGTGAATGACGTCTCTATCCCGGACAAAGTGAAGGGTCGGGTTGACCAGTGTTTTTCCTTGATCACTAACATCTCTATACATCTTTGGATACGAAAATAATCGTCTCATTCAGTGACACATTCAGAACAGATTAGTAGTATATGATCAACCACCATAAGTTGGCGTATCTCTAATTTGAGACCAAATTGTATCAAATCTGAAGACTCACAGCACAGAAATAGTCGTCAAACACAAACACGAGCTCTTTACAATCGTGAAATAGTTGCAACCTTATCATCTAAAATCTTAACTATATAGATACCTTGTGCTCGAGTTTTCAACGGAGTAACAAAACAATAGATCCATAGCGAAAAACATATCCACATCAAAGAAGTCCATTACAAGGGCAAGCAAAAATAAAAATTATTATACAAGTGTAATAGTCCATGCTTTTCTTCTTCAACTGAACTAGACTCCTCTAATAAAATGAACTTCAAATGGAAAAACAGATGTGACGAGTAAGTTTAAAACAACAGCAAACTAATTCAATAACATTCACTTGTACGCTCCCATCCCAACTCCCGTTTCACCTCCATATGGTCTGGAGCTTCCATTCGCCCTGGAAAAACTAACATAATAGAACTCGGAGATTATGCACGTGAAAAACACGAAAGCTGCTCCTGCTGCAAAAACTCCCTTCCTCACAGTCTCGCAAGAGGGAGGGTCCTCAAAAAACCTTGACCTGTACTTGGTGTGGTAAGCATTTCTCACTGAACCCGCCAGCAAGCAAACCTCAGCAATGAAGAATGTTACCCTGAGTGATAATTACCGACTTTAGAATTCTGGATTTTATTGTGCGTTAGAAAGAAGACTTTGTAGGTTGACAATAAATGTAACATCAATAACGTGAAGCAGAAGAATAACACTTTGAAAGTTTTGGAATTTAGCCAAATGGAAGGATATAATATATACCAGCAGATTATGAAAAGAAGAAGTGCGCAAGCCCTTGAACCTCCTGGGTTTAGAGCCTTTCCACAGCAGAAGCATCTACTTGCAACCATTATGACCACTTGACTGGCCAAGAGGAACAAAAATGCACCAACACCAAATCCAGTTGCAATATCTGAGTCGTAAACACAATACTGGTAATTATCTTCGCCATCCTGCCTTGTTGTGCCCTATCAACAATCATATCATTCAAATATTATTATTAGGAAGAGTCGAAATTAGTACTACTAATATCAAGCTGAAGCTCTGCACTAACAACCATGAAATAGAGCCACAACCCCAAGTTTAGTTCAGGTAGTTAACTGCTTCAAAACAAATGGATTTCCTCGTATATTGTGAATATCAGATGCATGCAAGCACCCACACACGCTCACACTGGAATTTTTTTTTTTTTTTTTGCAACTTTGTATCCACTATCCAGGATTCAATTTTATGGGGCCGTTCTTCATTTGGACTCTGGGCGTGTAAAGGTTTTCACATTGATTTTCAGCTTAATTAAATGTGTGTAATGTGATTTGGAGTTACGCCGCCACTTGTTTGAAGTACTTCTTCCTTTTCTTGTCTGTTCATGTATGTCTTTGTCTGGGAAAATATGGAGTATTTTATCTGTTCAGGGTTTCGGCCATGCTCCTTTACTTTGTGCTTGGCGTTGGATCATGGCCGTGCCGCGTTTTACTTAAAAATCAAAAACCATATAAGCACAAGACTTTAGAATCCATGTATCTTTCTTTACCCTGCCTTCCACATCCTTGACCATTAAATTGAGTAAAAAGTCGTAGTTAGAAAATTATGGAGACTTGTCAACAGAGACTAGATGCTAGTCAGCCAAAAATCAATACATATATAAGAGAATTACAATGAGCATCAGAGGTCAATCTTCGTTCATTCAAGAGTAGATGTTCCTGTTAATATATTCCACACACTTGAACAAATTCGAGAGGAAAATATAAAACTCCAAAACTCATGTCGAATAAATTCATTTATTAAGGAAACTACTGGCTTTTTAAGAATCCCCAGACCATTTGAGCACTAAATCGATTACCTTCTGTGCAATTAATTTCTAAATAACCACAAGTTTAATTTTCAATATATCCCATGTCATTGAACTAATAATTTCTTGAATCTACAGAAGAAATTAAGAGAAATAATAATGAATTAAGAGAGTACTCACAGTGCTGCGTCTCTGCTCAGCAGCAACAGCCAAACCAAAAGCAATAAGATCAAGAACTAAGACAATACCGATCAATAGTTTGGAAGCCATTGAAGTTCAACTTCAGTCTTCAGTTTGATCCACTTCCCAGATCTAGATCTCTTCACTTCTCTCTCTGCTTAAAGATGCGTACTTCAGTAATCAAAGAAGAGATTTATGACAGCTCAACAGACTGTCACCGACAGTTCCTGGCCCCGCTACTCATCACCCAAAAAATAAAAAAAGAAACGGGATTGACCAGGGAAAATAAGGTGAAATGAATATAGAGTTACGCTACATTTATCGAATTTTTTTATCAAATCTTTTATACTCCACTCATATTATAGGGTGGAGACCACAAGTCGAAATTTTTAAATACATTTGAGGGCCTCCATTTTTGTGAGAGGGGATAAACCATTAGGTAACCCCCCCTCTGACACACTAGATTAATTCATGAATATACTTCGTAAAATGGACTCTAAAAATCGAAAAAATAAAAAAATTGCACCAAGCTTTAGATTGACTATTATATTGTAGATGCAACAGTAAATCAATAAGATATTGCTGTTCGTTTTTCCAGATTTCACTCTTCCGATCCTCCAATTTTCACTGCTTTATTGTATATTTTGTCTTTCTATTTTAAGGAATTTGATTTTGTTATCCTCCGAAATCAGGGACTCCAAGTCAGCACTCCACGTGGACGGTCATGTACTCTCTGTAGCCAGACATAAAACTAGTTGGCAAGTCAACAGGAAGGTCAGCACAGTTAAGAACAACAAAGAATGCAACTGTACGAGGTCGTACGAGTGCCGAGGCTGTAGTCATCTAATATTCCTTCCAGCCAAGAATGCTTGTTGGGTTTTACCACTGAGAGCCATCGACCGACGACTGGCGTGCTCGGCGGATACTGGCGGAGAATCTCCATCGACGTCCCACCCTAGGTGCTCCACTTGCTTGTTTTTCTTCTTAAATATGATCAGCTTCAATTTTTTTTCTTAAATATTTAATTTGTAAGTGAAAAGGGTTTGAGCACTTTTACAGTTTTTCTTAGACAACTAAGAATGTTCTTGTAGCACTAGAAATTTGAAAAATGGTCATGCATGTTAGGTGTATAAAAGTTGAAATTTATGATATGAGAGTGAGGATTCAGGGGTTTAAAAAATGTTTAGATGTGTAATATTTTTGTGTAAAAATTGCTTTATGTGAAAAAAGGATGGAATAAGAGGTTTATGCGAAAACTCTGCATCAATATAAGGGAATTTGTAAGTGAAAAATTGGCTTGATTGATTTTCACATCGTTTTTTTCCCCTAAATTTGTGAATCTTCTTGCAGAATTAGAAATTGGGAATCCAGTCATTCATGTGAGTGTTTAAGTGTTGAAATTGATATTTGAGGGTTGGGGATTAAGGGTTTTAGAAATGTTGGCACGTGGGCAGAGAAACTGAAATTTTGACTCTTTTGGCGCTCATGTTTACATATTTTTTATGAGATTGTGGTTTTATGTGAAACATTAGTGGAATTGGAGGTTTATGCGAAATTCAACCATTATAGATTTTTGAAAATGTTAAAAATGTGGGCATGGGTTTTATAAATGTTAAAGTATGGAGAAAATGAAATTATGACTCTTTCGGTGCTTGTTTTTACATATTTTAAATTTTCTGGCTATTGTGGTTGGATGTGAAACATTAATGAAATTGGAGTTTTATACCGGAATTGTGTCTCAATATAGGGGGATTTGAATTATCTAAACGACATTTTGGAAATTATGATTTTTGTTGAATGGATCTTGAGTTGGGTTGTTAAACTAGAAATTTTATATTTTTGTCAAAGTTAAATTTTCTTTGTCTTTCCCTGTCTTATGCCAGCTTCTGATGCAATAAATTTTACTATATTTCAAAATATTATATTTATTTCTCTTTTTTTTGTAGGGGGTGGTGGTCTATGGATTACGAGCACAAGATGGTGATATTATAAAATTGGGCATGCCTTCGTACATGCTGATGCTTTCAGCCTGGTTCAAACCTGTATCTACTATTAATTAGTATTGGGGGTGACGTTAAAACATGTCTCTAAAAGTTCTACTTAACCCGTCAACTGCTGAAACTTTACACATCACATGTACTAAAAATGTAGCGTAGAAGGAAATTATTTCGTTTATACATTTATAGAAGACGTTTTCGAAGCAATGCAAATGTTTTATATTTTTAATAATAGTCACACTTAGTTCTGAGTACTGTTCTAATGATTATAATCCGTGCCTTTTTTTTTTCTTTTTTTGTAGCCATTTGATGGCAACATTACGTACTATTTCACGTATTTATATTACAATTTCTCTTTCCATTTTTTCCTATGTGTGCTGATGATTTTATAGAAATGCACAGATTGTGTTATTTTGAAAGTAATGTTAACGTCTTGTATGTTAAGAATTGATGGGACCTTGTATTAGAAAAAATTAATAAACACATTTATATAAAAAAAATAATGTTTGATAAAGATGTAAGGGATAATATACAATTTGAACAAGGAGAAAGCAGATGAAATACAATAATTTGCTTGAAAATGATAATTTCATCAAGTTTCTTTGTTCCTCGAGTGACATAGAAGTGAAACAAAAGCTCTCTGCAATTGAAATAAAAATACAAAAGCAGGTAGTAATAATTTGGTAGGAAAACAAAATTAAGCCATCTGTAGGTTGAAAGGAGAAGAGTTTGAAAGAATTTGTACAAAGTCATCTTGTAAAATACGAATCGCAGCCTCATTTTGGTCTTCTTCTGTATGTTTTTTTTTACCTATCTCGGATTTACTGTTTATTAGAAGTTTCTTTTGATTATTTGATTTGTATCAAAAGATCTAGAAATTGCAACCTGGATGGGAGACGGATCAACTGAGGTATGTTGATTTCATAGTTGTTCCATTTAGGGCTTATCTGTTCTTTCAAGTTAGCTTTGTTTAATTTTTCCAATTCATTCGTTCAAGTGTCCATTTCTCGTGATTTCAGTTTCGAATCTTGGGCATAACTAAGGTGTGCCAATTTCATAGTTGTTTCATTTTTCATGGTCCTTTCATTTTAGTATTAGCCGTTCTTTTTAATTTAGTTTTTTTAATTTAGTATTTACAAATAATTTGCTCATATGTCGATTTCTAGTGATTTGAGCTTCAAATTTCGTGTATTTTGAACTTTTTTTTTTTTTGTGTGTGTAGAATTTTATAGTTTCATTATGCTCGAATATTTTTTTTGCTGGTTTACTAATTGTTAGAACTTGTGATTTTAGTCCTCTGAAATATGACAAGGAGTTGGAGATGATTGTAAGGAAATTGAAAAAGAACAGTGTGGCTCTTGATGTTGTTAACTTTGGTGAGAAAGATGAGGGAAAGCCCAAGAAGCTTGAGGCACTGGTTGCTGATGTGAATAATAATGATAGAAGTCATGTTATGCATGTTCCTCTTGGTCCAAGTGCTCTTTTTGATGTGTTTATCAGGTTGAAAGGTACTTTTCCAGTTCGTGTGCTTTTCACTAGGATACGGTCCTATATCTTATTTTGAACGATTACTTATTTTGCATAATTCGACATGTTCATTACAAGAATTGCATCCTATACTTTTTACAGTGGAGCGAACATTGACTGATAACCAAAAATGAATTTGAGGACATGCTACGTGTGTTGACTTTAGAAGAAGCCATATTAAAGAAACTATGGGTTTTTCCTTGGATAATGCTGATACAGTTAGAGAGGTAATTGTTTATGCTGATTTTACTGTAATTGATTTTTCGGCTCGTTAAATAAGATCTCGAGCCAAGTAATGCATTTTAAGTTATCAACTTCATCTGAATTTAAGATTGGCTCTCGAATAACCTGGGCAATGAGGCTCAAATTGTTAATTATGTATTCATGTTCAAGACTATCCATTTGATACCTCATATTTTTTGTAGGCAGTAGATGGTGGTGGTGTTGCATGCAAAAGATGCACTAGAATGGGCTTATAGACAGTGGCGGACCCAGGATTTCGAGTCAGCACGGGCGGCCATGAATCGTCGACCGTTGTGCAATAAAATATTAAGAGCTTGTTTAATGTCCATTTTTTCCAAAAAAAAAAAAAAAAATTTTGGAATAGTGATTTGATGGAGAATGTGTTCTTAAAAATAAGAAAAAAATTTGAATTTGCATTTAATATTATATTATTGAAAAATTTGAGGTTGAAATAAGAGAGGAAAATGTATTTTGAAAAAAAAAGAATCAAA
>CAIGRT010141106.1:0-11672 GCA_903798405.1 Fraxinus platypoda
ACCGCAAAATCACAACCAAAAAATCACTGCACCACCACCGCAACAACCACGCAACCTCCACCACCTCGACAACCATCTCTATTTCTATCTATACCATGCCACAACTCAAAGACCCACAGTCTGTTGTTCGTTCTCTGTCGACGAAGACCTCCACGACACCCACAAATCGTCGCATCGAAGACCCACAATACCTCCACCACACACCCACTACTACGCCATCGTACCACTAAAAAAAAACCAAAATCGCCACCGCAAAATCACAACCAAAAAAAGCAGTCTGTTGTTCGTTCTCTGCCGGGCGAAGACCTCCACCGCACACACCACTGCATCGAAGACCCACAGCACCTCCACCGCCCGCCACAGCCACACAACGTCGCAACGCCGATAGCAACGTCAAGATGCTGCTGCGATTCATAGCAACGCCTCGACGCTGCGGGCAGGGAGGGGGAATGGGAGGAGGCAGCAGGGAGGGAGGAGAAGGGAGGGAGGGCGAGGGAAAAGGGGATGAGGCGGCGGCGGGGCAGAGAGACGATGGAGAGAGACAGAGAGAGAGAGAGAGAGAGAGACGATGTGTGAGGGGGGGGTGAGGAATTGATAAATAAATTAGAGTTTTAAAAGATTAATTATTTAATTAAAATGATAAAAAACCCGATAAATAAAATAAAAAAAAACGTGAAAACCTGATTTTTAAAAAGCCAAATGTAAGACCTGGTTTGGTGTAATTTCCACCTAGATTAACCCACTCGTTTTCTTTCAAGGTGAAATACCGAAAAAGTCTAGGCCCAGTTTTTATGTTCATAACTAGTTTCCATGAGATGGGTTTAGATCTTCGGCCCTATTTTTTTTTATATAATGGACAACTTTTACCATCGAGAGGGAAATTGAAAGCCTTATCTCCAAAGTTATGTTGAAAGCCTTATCTCCAAAGTTATGTGGGAGGACGAAAAGAGAATTTGAAAGATATAAATATGCAAGTACTACTTCCATTACTTGATGAATTTATTTCACAAAGTTTAAAATCAAACATACGGCAAACACTGTTTATCAAGTCTTAGGGCGTGTTCGGTAGAGATTAAAATTGGATTAAAATTGAAAAATTAGTCGTTATTGTTGACTTTTATTAGACGAGTGGGACCCAATAACGGTCATATTTTCAATTTTAATTGGCTTTTAAGTCATACCGAACAGGCCCTTAGATTATCTTTCAGAACACTTGCATGTCATTAAGTTCCACAAACCTGACCTAGTCCTCTAAACCAGGGTCAACATGATTTGGTTTGAACGAATTGTAACAAATTTTCAAATCAAACCACTTAAACAGGTTTTAATTTTTTTTCAAATCAAATCAAACCACTTTTCTCAGTTTTCATCTTTTTAAAATCACGGTTTAGAAGATGTTTGGTGGGGATTAAAATTAGATTTTTAATGGATTGTGATAAAAGTTTTTAAAATGTGTGGTTGAAAAAATGTGGGACCCATGAAAGATGTAGTTAATATTGATTATTTGACTTTGACTTAAATTAAAATCAAATTTTAATCTCACCCAAACAGACCCTTAATAAACAAAAAATAATATACATGAAACAAGTCAAATCATAAATATTAGTCTAAATATCACATTAAAACATAAATATTAATATATTATGAATATTATAATAAACGAAAGTTCTAAACTTTTAGCCATTGGTTGGTGGGGATTAAAATCAATTTATTTTTATTTTTATTTTATTTTTTGTAGATTTTGATAGAAGTTGATGAAACGTATGGTTGAAAATTTGTGGGATCCATAAAATATATGGTTAAAATTAATTATTCACTTTGACTTAAGTGTAAATCTAGATTTTAAGCACTACCAAACAAGGCTTAATCATTGCAATACAATAAAATGATAAAAAAAAAAAAATAGTTCTAACCCATTAGTCGATACTAATTGACTCAACATCACCAATTGTAACATATGATTCATTTTCTGCTTAAAAATAAAATATATCAAATGTCATTAATTATAATTAAATGGTATAAAGCAACTAATAAAAGAAAATAAATAGAAAGATCAGATATGAACAACTTCTATTGCTTTCTCTTAATCATCTCATACTTCTACTTATTATAAGTTTCTTATTACCATGCAACCAATTTTAAGTGCAAATTATCGCCTCAACCATCTTTGTACTCAACGAACTCTTAAACGAATTGAGGATTTGATCATTCAGAAGCAACTATGAATATTTGAATAACTAACACATTTTTTGACAATTTGAAAGACAATCTTGTACTTATTTTTATTTAATTTACACCAAAATAATAAGTCAAAATTCTCAATGGTAAATCTTCACAATGATTATTTAAGTAATCTATCAAATCATTCTTCTCAAATTGAGCTTCCTACATATGTTTAGCTTTAAAAATTGAGGGAATGGGTTTGGATCCCAAATCAGTTTGTGAAGAACTTAAGCTTTCAAGTTGAGTAGAATCATTAGATTTAATTGTGATGGATCTAATATGATGAATATCTTCTTTCAAATGGGATGTGTTTAATTTTAATTGGGGTGGATAATATTTAAATTAATTTATTTTCAAATTTACTTTTGTAAATAGTTTGACGATTTGAAACGACTTGTAAAAATTGAAACATAAACCAAACTACTACAAAGCAGTTTGATTCAATACAAAAACAAAACATTAACAAATTTACGCTGACCCTATAAGGGAAGCATGCGTGGATCCTGCTCAAATCAAAACAGAGCATGTCTAGTGAAAACCCTTCTTTCAACGATTGGTAATGTGATAGGTGTCACCATTAGAAAAGGCATCCATTCGATAGCAAAAAGCATGTTTTCTCTTTATTCAGCAATTCTTGACATCGACCAATTCAATCTCCACATTTGATAACAAAAAATCATTTATAGCAAGAATTTTGCACGTGTATATAACAAGTTACATAATTGTTTACCTATAGATGAGAGGTCAAAGAGAGTGGATAATTTTTTTTATTATTATTATTTGGTAGAAGAAATTTTGACTTAATCATATCTCACCATATTATGTATATGTAAACAATTATGTACGTGTTGCACAACTATTTTTTAAATTCATATCGCAGGATACTTAAAATGTGTGACTTAGCCCTTATTTGGCGATGATTAAAATTAGATTTTTAGTATATTTTAATAAAAATTGATGACAAGTGTAGTTGAAAAGTTGTCAGTCACATAAAATAAGTGATTAAAATTAATTATTGATTTAAACTCATATTAAAATCTTGATTTTAATCTCAGGCTCAATGGTGTTGATTTATAAAAAAATAAATAGATAAATAAATCCGGCAATGTAAAATAAAAAATAATAACAATAATGATGATAACAGTGAAATTAGTATAAGTGACCATTTCCCTCCAAATTTAGGCTAAAAAGCCACTAGAAAATCATAATCCCTCCAAAGTCCGCCGTATTTCCCATTTTCCATCCATCTCAACCCTAAATTCACATCGAAACTTTTATTGAGGTAATTTCATGGATTTCCTAAAAACTTTTATTGGCTTTCTTTATCGTGAATTTGTTTTATTATCCTATTTGATTTCATTTACGACCTACATTTATTGCCATTGGAATAGACTTCTTTTTCTTCTTTGTTTGTAATTCTGAATTATTTTACAGATCTGTTGGAGGAGTTACTTGTTCTTCTTCTAGTTAGTTTTAGGGTTATAATTATTTGTGATTAGTTTTTGAGTTTGAATTGGTTCTATGTTGAATGGAATCGACACTAGAAACGGTGGATTTTTTTTGTTTATCGTTCTTAATTTTTTTAACTTAATTCTTTCTTACAGTATTGTTTATGGAATTGGCCGTTTTGCAAGTTCATTGATGTAAAATTTGGTAATATAAAAGAAAAAAGATCGTCCGCAAATTAATAAGCACAACCTTTTAAGTAACTTTTGGTTTCTGAAGTAATATTACTTACGTGGGAGAGATGATGTTCTTTGAAACATTCACCAATCAAGAAAACTGGATACAATTATTGGAAGACAAAAAACATGTTTTTTTTCCCTTTTTCTGGAAGGAACTAGGGATCTTATTTGGAAAATCTGCTAAAAGCTAAACCATGTTGGCATGATAAAGCCAAAATCAAAGATTGCAAGGCAGATTACGAAAATGTTTGAAGATATAGCAATTCAAACATTTATTCCACGAATCTTATATTCTTTTGCCTTTTAACAATTCATTGAGCCATATTATCTAGTCAATTTACTAACTTTACTATGGTCACCTGTGATGCTGCCCTTTTAGGCTTTAGTTTTTTATTTGTGTTTGATTTAAATTGCAAAAAATACTACACCAATGGTGTGGCAATTTGATGGCCAAATTTGAAAGAGGCGCGTTTTCTTATGGGTAATATATTGGTTTGTTTAAGCTGCAATTGATCATTGTTTTATCCCTCCTTCTCTTAAAAGAGGGAATCATTGATTCACTGTTCATTTTTGTCACATTAGTTTTCACACTTGACCTTTTTCGAACTGGTTTGTTAATAGTTTCCTTTTTTTTTTCATTTTTTGTGTCTGTAGTGTTAAAATATAATAAATCCACAGTTTACTGTTGATTTGTGAAATTTTTTGTATCCCATTTTATCCATATTCATTCACCACTAGTCATCCAAGCTTTAAAGGTAATATGGATTTTCTTCTACCCATACCCACAATTGTTGACTTTGAATCTCGGCAAAAAAAAAAAAAAAATGTCCGAACTGTGTGGAGTAAAAAAAAATTTGTCAGAACTGTGCAAAGCATTCACTTCGTACTATGCGGAGTTGATGCTCCGCACTACGCGGACCTTTTTTTTATTCTTTTATTATTTTTTTCAATGCAAACAATAATATACTATAAATTTCTATAAATAATATTAACCAAATTTACAACAACTTATTTTTAAATTTAGGTGATACAATTTGCTTACATTTTACACAAACTAAATACTATTTCACTTATTAATTATTTGATATGTACTGTTTGTATTTATATTAAAATAGNCTATAAATTTCTATAAATAATATTAACCAAATTTACAACAACTTATTTTTAAATTTAGGTGATACAATTTGCTTACATTTTACACAAACTAAATACAATTTCATTTATTAATAATTTAATTAAAAAATATTAATAAAAATTACAAAATCTCGCAATCGTTTACAAATCAGGTCGATCCCCGCTGGGGGCGCTGCCCCCGAGACTTGATCGAGCAGGTCGATCTCCGTCGGGGGCGTTGCCCCCGAGCCCTCACTGTCCTTCGACCCCTATGACCTAACTGGACAGATTGATCCCCATTTTAAAGCGACAAATCATTTGCATAACAACAATAAACAAAAATAAATTATGAAAAAATATATGATCTCCAAACTAATGATTTTCTGCTAAATTTGAAATTTGCTCAACAAAGTGGTATTCCGATGGCCCTGGTAAAATTTTAGTAATAAAACTTGATAAAGTTTTATTCTAGAGTTAGTGATTATGCAGGCACTTGAATATTTCCCACTAAACTTTGTTCGGTGGGTACTATAAATATTTTGATACAGAGCACAAATATGAATTGTCAAACGTTAGCAAGCTTAGAAAGATTAATATTGTCATATTAATTTCTTCATTGGAAAAAAATTTCGCTGCCACAAACTTTTCATTTAAATCTTACTATAATATTATCATTACTTTCACAATAATTTAGCTTTCCATTAATATTTGATACACTAACATTAACTTAAAAATACCAAAGCCCGTACATTGTACGGGCATACGACTATATTTTATCCTATCCTACTTTTTTTAACCTTAAAAGAGAGGATAGGATATCTATTTACTATTCATTTTTGGACTACATTTCACACTGAACATTTTCCAATCTGATTTCCTTAGTAATGTGTGTAGATATACTGTACGTGGAAGACAAAATCCTGTAGCCAAACCGGTTAATTAGTGTAGCTACTTTATTATTATGTATGTGGGTAATAAACAAATGGTAGTGCACTGTAGCTCATTCATCCCATTTATCCCACTTTCATTCACTTGGTTTTGGCTACTGTTCACAAATATCCCCCCTATAAAATTGCTCTCATCACTTCACACGTCTTTTGGATCAACTCCTCCCTACGCAATCAAACCAAACCGAGGTAGAAGAAAGGTAAAATCCAAAACACACGAACGCTTGCCTTTCTATTGAGCTTCCTTTTCATTCCGTTTGCAGAACCTGTTTAATCTGTTCATTTTCATTTGGGTATTGTTCTAGGTTCATATCCTTCGAAATAGAAATTCTAATTTTTACAATCTTCCAATTTTTTCAATGTTTTATTCAATAAAATATGTTTGTTCGGTGGTTCTCCTTCTTGTAGGTTCTTTCATCATTGTTCTCTCCTCTGCGATATTCTCAGGTAAAAACATTTTTTTCCTTTCTGTTTCGGGTTTTTGGTAACAGTAATAATGGTAATTTGAATGATTTCTTAAATTTGGTGGATTTGTTGCTTTGTTTTTTTAGTCTAGGTTGAACAACACATATCCCTTCAAAATAGAAAATCAAATTTTTACGATGTTTTCTTCAAAATATATTTGTTTGATGATTCTCTTTCTTGTAGGTTCTTTCATCTTCGTTCTCTTCTCTAATATTGTCTTTTTTTTTTCTTGTTTTCAGTTTTGTAGTAATAGTAATCATGGTAATTTTGAATGATTTCTTAAATTTGGTGAATTTGTCGCGGCATTTTTATTAGTGATGATGTATCACTTTAGGGACGAGCAAAAGCTTGAAGATTACAAAACTGACGATGTAAGTAGAGTCATCATTTTTGTGGATCATAATATATCATATCATATCGTACACTACATTAAAAGAGAGAATGAGGCAGTTACTACTTTTAAATTAGTTTTAATTTAGTTATAATTTGTAATTAATATTGAATTATTTGTTTACAGCAAGCTGTGATGACTGTGGTTTTCAAAGTGCAGTTACACTGAAAGGGATGCATACAGAAAATCTACAAAATTGTGACCAAAACAAAGCGTGAGTAGGTACCGTTTTGTGTTTACTGAAATTGAAAAGCTTTGTTTGAAATGCCATGTCTTTAAAATTTTGCCGTGACATTTGTTGACATGAAATTTTAATCACTCTTTCTTCATCTTCTCTTGTACCTAACATGTTCACCAATGCTCGGAGACAAAAAGAGCGCACTGGGAAATATGGAACTCCCAAGTTTAGGTAAAACCATGCCATTGCACTCTAATTACATAAATGTTTGTCCATTTACTTCAAATATATTTTGCATAATTTATACATCTGTTCAATGGGAAATCCTTCTTCTGTTTTTTAAGAATTGGTCTCTTAATTTCAAAATGCATCTAATGAAGGTATGTATTATCAAACCTCATTCAAGTAATTTTTTATAACATTTTTCGAGTTGTTTTGCTTCAATGTTTTCTTCTCTTTTTGGTTCCGAGTGTAAAAGAACATGGATCTCTTGATTTGGTAGTGTAGAAAGTTGTGTAGTAGGTTCAACTTGATTAATTATGGACATAGTGCTGCAAACCCTTGATTTACTACCATCCTTTCAATTTTTTAAGAATACCACTGCAAGAGTTTGATAGTCCACTGTAATTTCTTTGTGGCGTGTATTAAGGTCCAGTATGTACCAACACAACTTTCAATAATTTGAAATATGTAACAAATTCACTTAGATGCTAGCTTCATTTAATTGTAAAGCACGAGTTATGTGCAAAGTCTCTCTATTATTTGATATTTGAATTCCCGTTTGTATTTATAACCCATCTCAATAAATTAGATTGCCTGGGATTGACCATGAAAATCTATCGTTGATATGGAAGATTTATTGTAAAGGAAATAGAATCCAAGTGGAGATGTTAGTTCACTCTCATGATTCGGGGTTAGGATGTATAACTTAGAAAAGCACAGAGTGCATTTTTTGTCAAACACGGTCGAATATGATGCTATAGACTTTTAGGTGATCCATTGCTTTTTTTCAATTTTTTTCTTTTTCATGATTCATTACTTTACTTTCTGTTTTCCACTGTGAGGGTAGTCAAAACCAAATAGGCAATCAGCTCATGTACAATGGCTAAAGTATAATTTTCTCTTTTTTACTGTTATACAATCTTTTGCTATTCAAAGACTGATTAATTTTTGTTTGTGCAGAATCGAAAGAGAAAATTGTTGCTAATTTAGCAAATTTTGTTTATGATTCTTTCAATTACACATTTTTTACGCCATGTTTAGATATTTACGTTGGCATTTAAGTTTCTTTATCATGATTTCTTTCTTGTTCTAGGCCTCATTTAATGATGTTTTGATCTTTAACAGCTAAATGTTTTAGAACTTTTTCGTGACTGCATAATAGAGCCCAACGAGAGGCTTGTAGTGTTTGGCACTAGGGTATTGAAAAAGAACTATAACTAAGCATATCTTGGTTTGCAAATTTTTCATACATTTTGCAATTGCATATCAAGTCCTGTAACGTTATTCCATGTTTGTGAGCATTGGTTTTCTTTGGTACAGATCCAGCAAATGTTGCAGTTGTTACTCAGTTTGGAGGAAT
This sequence comes from Fraxinus platypoda, assembly GCA_903798405.1. Lineage (NCBI taxonomy): Eukaryota > Viridiplantae > Streptophyta > Magnoliopsida > Lamiales > Oleaceae > Fraxinus > Fraxinus platypoda. Next base: position 8,585 of record CAIGRT010141106.1, read on the forward strand.
CCCTCGTCACCTAAGGTTTATCAAGTCTACTTAGAAATACTGTAAGGTTTATCAAGTCCACTTTACTATCTCTGCAATGAATTGAACAAGGAAGAGATTTTGAAACCTAAAGTAGTGGATGTCATCAAACGATATGCTGCATCTGGATCAATTGGTGAGCTTAAGTAATCTGGCTCATGCATTTTTAGATAAGCATGACTCTATGTATGACTAGCCCAATCTCATTGTATTATGTTTTAAAGAGATTGCAAGTGTTGCATTCACTTTGATTTGTCACTATTCTGATATGCTTGCATATGTAGAATTGTTAATATGTTATTGCGATACTTGATTCCATTCAAGTAACCTACGTTAAGAAATGCCCTTATTTTGCTGCTTGTAAATTTCAAATCAATTTTCTCTTTTACCCTATGTAGGTATTATTTAGTTGTTGGTATTTTGTAATTATTAAATCTAATTTATCTGTGTTTAACTGTTGAATATGTTGAATTCAACAAAATGCATCCTATCATTTGATTTGATCTGACATGTTTCCTGAGATGATGAAAGAACTCTTATGAGAGAGTTAGATGCATGCTCTAGAGTGCCAAGTTATTAAAGCCATTTTGAGGAGATGTTCTGGACACAGCAGCCTATACATGCTATTCTTGTATTATTCGGTGGGATGATGAGTGTATTTTATTGTGTATGTTGTTTACAGAGTGTGGCTTGAGAAATTAATCCGAAAGGCTTCATTTATAGATTCGTTGCAAAAGTAACCGTGGTTCTACGAGAGCACACTCCCTATTCGGGAAACTTTAGTACCATTTCCATCCAATGCCTGCAAAAGCTTCCTTCAAATAGTAGCAAGTACACTTTCTCTTCCTATGGTCATACATTTCTTCATTGAGAATGGATTTGGTATATAGTTCTCATTTAAATGTGCATGTTTTTGAGTATCTTGTAACTTTCAAATAAACTGTAGATCAATTTAATATCCATCCTTTAAATGTGCATGTTTTGAGTATCTTGTCACTTTTACTCCTTAATTAAATTGTAGATCAATTTAATATTCATCGACTGTAGTTTTCCTTGTCGTTGCTAATGAATCGATGGGAGGAGTGTACCAGTTGTGTTTCTCAAGAAGATGACGGATGACTTCATACAACGTTATGGTGATAGTATCAAGAGTAACGATCCACACCCTCTTGCCGATGATGACTAAAACGAGGATGATTTGTTTGAGGATCAATTTAGCATTGCATACAATCTTGATTGTGAATTTGAGTGCGTGTATGCCTTTATTCTTAGGAAAATACTTGATGAATTATATTCTCCACTGTCTGTATTTTTCTTGAGTTCATCAACTTATTGTTCTATTCTTTTATACTAAGCCAAAACTTAAAGAGCATATTCAATATTGTATGAACCATCCAAAAAAAATAAGTTGTCCAAATTGAAAGCTCAAACAACATAAGTCAAAGGGATAATAATTGACAATATTGAAAATGTTAATCACTATTATATCTATCAGTTTAAAACGTAGCAAAAATACTAGAGTACAGAGAGTATACTGTGGTTTATTGTCATGCTCAGCTTGAAATCACATACAAATTTAGTAAATTATGCTTATGTTAATTAGTGATTAACACCGAACTAATTTGTTCAACAGATATATCCTTGTTTCGTAGGGATTAAAATCAGATTTTTAGAAGATTTTAATAAAAGTTGATGAGATGCGTGGTTGAAAAGTTGTGGTCCCAAAAATATATAGTTAAAATTAGTTGTTGAATTTGACTTAGATTAAAATCTGAATTTTACTTTCTACCAAATAGGGCCAAAATGACAAGAAACACATGGCTCGCTTAACAACTTCAAATAAAAACAATAAAACCAAATGATACGTTGCACTACAGAAGACATGCATTTTGATAATATAATAGTAAAATTCACTACAACAAATTGGAATATTGCATCCAGAAATGGGAAAGTGATATCAAAGATAGCTTAGATTGACATAAACATATCTTGATGGTCCAACTTACCTCATTGTTATACACATAGTACAATTGATCTTCAAATAAACCATGATAGGGATATTGTACTTGTAAACGGGTAATATTATTCCATTTTTTAGAAGTACCTATAAACAAGGAAAAGAGAAAGCAATTAAACCACTCACGCTTGCCTCGGTAATCCCTAACAACAAAGGATTCTTATCTGGCTTCTCTTATTCTGATCCCATCAAAGCTGCCCACAACTTTTGCCCCAAGGCTAAACTTACGACTTCTCGTCTAGCTTCAGTTGTTGGTATAGGATAGATCACATACCACACACCCATGACATCTTTAAGATTCAAAAGTGCATCTCCTGTAAGAAGGGGTTTCTTGCTTTCCCTCGCACTCACTATATTATTTTAAAATTCTTCAAGTATCCAATTTTCTCCTTCATCACCATCAAAATCTCCCTCAAAAACTACTATTTTAACTGCTGCAGAGCATTCAGACCACTAGAAATAACTTGCCCAGGGACAGAATCAACAAAAGCTACTTTTAAATTATTACATTCTTCTGCTTCGATCCGAGTACCAGTAAATACTATAAGAGATATAGCATGCAAGAAATGTAACTGTAAGCACCTTGATTCATTATGCTGTGTGTCTTTCGCACGACTCTTAGAAAGATAGAAAATAAATCAGAGACTAACAGGAAGAACAAAATCATTATCAAGATCATGATGCTACAATCCAACTTTAGAAGTAAATAATTTGATAGTAGAATCAAATAACATACCCTTTCATGTTGATCACATATTTTATTAATGCCGAGTCAACTTCTTCTTTCACTTGTAAGCTCATATTGAATCTGTTAGGTTTTAGATGGTTTGTAATTGACAATTCTGTAAATAAAAGGACTGAATTGTACTATGTTTAAAAAGTCAAGGAGTAATGTGCAAATAGTTGAAAATAAGGTTAATAGGTCTAGGGTTCAAGAATGGCAAAAAGAGGAAAACAGCGCAAATGTTCGCTGGACTGTCGCCAAGTTTGGCTCGAGCTACAAAAGCAGAAACTCTATCGCTTGACTGTCGCCCTGCCTTAACTTGAGCGACA
>CAIGRT010141130.1:0-10191 GCA_903798405.1 Fraxinus platypoda
TGAAACTGAGCCCGGGAAATCACAAAATTGGAGCACAAATTCCAACAGAGGGCAGCCGGGGTTTGAAGACTTCCTCAATTATCTATCAATGACTAAAGATTAAAAAAATCCATTTCACGCAAATAGAATTGTTCACCAGAAAGTCTTTCAAGTTTCATCTAAACAGTTCTCATAACAACCATCAAACTCAAACCTCAATGAAAATGAAACGCAAAACCATCAATGCCGAACCAGGATATCATTAATAAAAGTTTTATGCATCAAAAAAGCCCGCTATACACTAAGGAGAGCAAGGAAGAAGCAATATACAAACTCACCTATTTTTTTTTCCAATTCCTCCCATTGAGTCGTTGTACCACCTTAGTCAGGAGTTTATCCTGTCAAGCAGCGAAAATATATCAATTGAAAACTTTATGGGAACTGGGATCAAATATTAAATTTCTTTAGACATTTGTTTCTTTCTCATGCCGTTTCAAAATTGATTTTCTTTTCCCTTTTTATTGCCAAATTCACTTTACAATCTAATAATAATATGAAAACCCATAAAGAGTAACTCATTATGGTAAACCAAGATTGCATTACAGTCAAGGTTGGAAGTCTAGTTCCAAACCTCTTCTTCTGCCAAGGCTGTAGGCGTCTAATTCGACCAAAACTTCTCTAACAATTGAAATTATGTAGGAAAAATAAATAAATAAAGCACAAGATGTTAAAGTTGACGTACATAGATTCAGCATACATGTCTATAACACTAAGAAGGGAAAATAGTTGTAAAGAAACCTAATATCACCAATCTATAAGGTATGTTTACTTATAAATCTTACATACATAATACATTAGGAAAATGACTAATTACATAGCACCATAAACATGATTTCCACATGTTGAAAATCGACAACAGACAATAGAGTTACATAATTTTGCAGTTAACCGTTTGAAATAAAAAAGACTAATTGAACTGTTCCAAAACATTTATTTGGCTCAATGAAGTCGAATAATTTCTATTTTCTAAACAATAATTGCGTAGAAAGATAGACGGACATAATAAAGTCATCTAAGCCTTGTAAAAGAACCAAATCAAACTCGGACAATTTTCTTAATATTTGATTTGAAGCCCAGAAGACCCCAGATATCAAACACAATTTCAAAACGATCACTTAACCTCATACCCAGAATCAATGTAAGATCGCGGGGCGAGAGTTTCAAGACTGCTTTTGGAAATCAAAGGATATGTAACAGTTCCAACGGTCTTTTTTAAATCTAGCGTGCATATCTTTGACATAGATCATGATTTCTTGACCTGTTGCAGTGACTAATCAACAACCAAGTGAATCGAGTTTATGCCTCATGTTTATAAGACCAGTTTTGAGAAAAATTAAATTTGATTTGAAAACTAAAACGATTTGACGTCTGAACATTCGACATTCGTTTGCTATCTGCATCATCTAAAGACTCCCGAACAATGTAGTGCAACAACTGTACAACTTGAGTTCTATCTTTCAAACTAAACACCAATAAAATTTAACATTGTCTTCACAAAACTTCAAAACTAAAAGTGAAACCAGCAGGTCATGGTAAGGGTGTGATTGCCAACGAACCATGACTCATTAAAAAGACACCCATTAATAACAGGGCTCAAGGTTGGAAAATGATGTGGCATAAGCTGAATCTTCCAGAGGGAAACAATTTAGATCACCAGCTAATGGTCCTAAATGATAAAGACAGTAGTTGTAGAGATAACTAGGAGTTTTGCCTAGAAGCAGCCCTTCTCAATCTGGTCTTATTTGACAAGAACGGGCACAAAGAAATAAATCAAAACAGGATGATCGACATATAGATATGAAGAGACAAAGAGATGGTGTTAGTTATTTACCAGTTATTAACCCATTTCATGCACATTGCATGGAAACAATCCGGCAAGACCATTTTGGTGCAAGGCTCTAAGCATATACCACATTCATCTTCTCTCTCGGTACCTAAGTTGGCCAACCCACCGCCTCCTAGTCTCTTCTTGCCATTGCTTTCCGGACCCATATTTTCATCTTCAATACTATCAAGTGCCACAAAGTCACGATGGAGTCGATGGATTGATGGCAATATAACGGCTACAATTTTGTTTTCTTAAGTACTATATGAAAATAATCACATGAATGGTTTTCCTTAAAGTAAACAAACATGTAAATGGCGAACCATAGAAGTCTTGAACCTTTGATCCATATACACCTTTAAAACCAAATAGAGAATATGAACTAAATGATTTAACATGCATCGCTTGATAAAAAATGGAAAGAGGCCAGCTCAAATCCTTGTAAAATTGAAAATTCAATGTCATAACGAACAAATTTATAGGAGACCTTGTAGATAAGTATGCGAAAAAGATTCAGCATTTCGGGAACAATTAAATTTCCAAATGGTTCCTGTTCAATCTAATTCATATATTATTCAATTAAAAAAAAGCAATAAATCAATCAATCACCATCAAAAGGAAGCAGAAACGAACCCAAAATTAACTCACTACTTTAAAGAAAAAGAAAACTTATAGATAAGCAAGTAAAAATCCAGATGAAAATAAGCTGATATTAAGCTTAAATTGCATTTGCATGGTGAATATCAGCCTCAAGAACCCTCAGAGTGTCACTGCAAGAGCTCCTCCCTTGCTGCTGATATGACACGATTTCCAACAATTTTTGCAGTAACTCTCACTCTTTTTCCTCATCTTTTTCCTGTGTTTTTGTGCTTCTGAAATTGTATTCTGAATAAATGCTGAGAAAGCACAAGGCCAAGGTCCATTTTCAGAAATTCAGCACTGGAATTTTCATTACAATATAGAAATGCTGAGAAAATAAGAGAATTCTGAATATCTCTCTTTCTCTGTATCTATCTCTATTTGTTATCTCCTGTATATATTTTTCTGTAGCTTCAAACTTCAAGTGAAATTCTTCACTGGATAAAGGGCTTATTCTGCAATGCAGATTTTGTATTTTTGTTCCAGATAGAAATATTAATGATGTCAAGAAGTTTCATTCTCTTCCTACGAAGGTTAGGATGGTTGGTCAGATGATGCCACTGTTGGAAAAAATAAATAAATTGAAGGGTTGACTTTGACATAAATTTTGAGTGTGACCTGTTTGTTTATTTTTGAAAGATCATGATTGATTTGTGTTCTCCTCCGTGAGAACATCGAAATCATATATTTACTTGTCAAAAATGATGCTCGAGTAAATGAAAAATTGGAGTTCAAAGTGATGAATTGAAAGAGGTTTTGTGTTGAAGGGAAACTAGTTAAAGTTATCTCACATAGGAAAATGGATAAAGGCAATGACCACTTTAAATATGATTACACTTTAGAAGGGTTTAATCATGTCCAGCATAGAGGCTCTCTCCACGTGGGCACGCAAGGGATGCAAATCACGGATCGATTTCGAACCTTGAATTTGTGTGCGAACACTAATGGACCAAAAATTTGCCCTTAAGAAGGTCTACGTTTTGCCTTTATTTTATTATTTTCCAAATAACCTTTATTTTATTATTTTCCAAATAAAAAACCTTTCAAATTATTTTTAACTCTTGAAACTCACGTGATTATGTCTATGTTAATGGAGAAATTAACAGCCGGGATAATGGTGATCAATGGCATAATTCCTTGGCTATTAATTCTCTGTTATAGCATATTTATTTAGGCATCTTCTTCTCTTGCAAATACAAAAAAAATTTCTTTTCTCTACATATAACAAAATCTCTGCATATTTTGTCTGCATCCGTAATTTTAATTTTTCTGTCAAAGTCTTGGTGGTGATGCAGTTCAGATACTAAGTCAGTTCGTCGGAGTAGCATCTGCAGTGCTCAGACTCTACTGATTTTTCGTTGTATCCTAGAAAACAGACGCTCGAACTAAACTTCAAGCACCTACAGTGAGGGGGCGAATCTATTTTAAGGAAAATGTGTTCACACAGGCGTCGGTTTCAAAGTTCATTGGATTTTATTTCCTGCAATTTATATTACTTGTTCAGTTTTGTTTATTCTGATTAATAAAAAATTTTAATCTGTAATATTTTGGCTAACATTCGTTTAGTTAGCTGTCCAACCGATATTTGTTTGTACGGTATCTGTTTAGCTGATATGCGTCCATACGATTAGTTAGTTGCACTGCTGGTATGTGTCATGTTCATACGCTAAGTTAGTTGCACAGCCAGTATGTGTCCATCCGGTATTTCTGGTTATACGATAAGTTAGTTGCACATCCGTATGTGTCCATCAGGTAATTGTTCATCCGGTATTTGTTAAGCAGATATTTATTCACTATTATTTTGTAATAGCCACTGCTGTCATCATATTCTAAGGCCTTTTTTTACTCTCTTTTCAACCTACTCAAGGAAAAACCAAACATTTAAGGTGAATTATTTAAAGCTATAATAGAAGTTTTCAAGTTCGTTGATTTTCGCGATTATTTTCTTACATATTTCATACATTTTTACTTGCCTTTTGTTCTTATTTCCAATAAATTTGAGTATACTACATAAATGTTCATTAAGCCTATGTTTGACACACATTCTTTCAAAACTCATTTTAAATCACACATTCTTTAATAAAATAATAGTTTTCATCACATCAATAACTTTTCATTACNTATACTCAACTTAAAGATGATGTATATAGAAGCATGCTGCTGGCTACTAGGGCCCTGTTTGGTCCACATTAATTTTTTCATTATCATTCTTCTACTCATTTTCAACCACACATTCTTTAATAAAATAATAGTTTTCATCACATCAATAACTTTTCATTACTTTTTAACCACATATTTCTCATCATATCACTATTTAAAATACATTATTTTCTCAATAATATTCATCAAACACCCCCTAAGTATAATAAGTTGCACTATAGTTTTTTTTTTTTTTTTTTGTGTGTGGGAATTTCGAACACTAGCTTAAATTAATCAGTTGTACTATATGTACATAATGATTTATATACATATGATATAGCGAGATATGATTGGATCAAAATCTCTTTTGGCACCTCATCCATATGTAAATCATTATGTACAAATAACATTATTCTCAATATCAAGATATATTATCATGAACTTATGGCACAATAAATAAAGGAATACAATATCATCCCTAATTCCGTTCAATAGGAAAGTGATAGCAAATGAAGATAGCGCGAGAACTATTTTGTTCTTATTTCTAGATTGAGGCCCCGTTTGGTACGGATTCTCCAATTTTACAGTAAATCAATTCTCATTTTCAACCACACATTCTTCAATAAAATAATATTTTCCATCACATCAATAATCTTATCTTCTTTTTCAACCACACATTTCCCATCATATCACTATTCAAAATCAATTCTTCCCTTAAAAAAAAAAAAATGTAAGGCCCCGTTTGGTACGGATTCTCCAATTCTACAGTAAATCAATTCTCATTTTCAACCACACATTCTTCAATAAAATAATATTTTCCATCACATCAATAATCTTATCTTCTTTTTCAACCACATATTTCCCATCATATCACTATTCAAAATCAATTCTTCCCCCGAAAAATCCCTACCAAACAAGCTCTGAATCACATTCTACCTCTCCAAGAAGAGCTACTATATAATAAATAATCAATGCATAGCACGTGAACTATTTTACTCTTATGTCTAGACGTAAAATAGCTCAAACCACATTCTACCTCATCAAGAATACATTATTTCAAAACTCATTTTAAACCACACATTCTTCAATGAAATAATAGTTTTCATCACATCAATAACTTTTCCTTACTTTTTAACCACATATTTCTCATCATATCACTATTTAAAATATATTATTTCCTTAATAATATCCATCAAACACCCCTTAAGTATAAGTTTTTTTTTTGTGTGTGGGAGTTCCGAACACTAGCTTAAATTAATCAGTTGTACTACATGTACATAATGATTTATATACATATGATATAGCGAGATATGATTGGATCAAAATTTCTTTAAAAAAAAAAAAAAAATTCCCCTATCTCTTTTTAGCACCTCATCTATATGTAAATCATTATGTACAAGTAACATTATTCTAAATATCAAGATATATTATCATGAACTTATGGCACAATAAATAAAGGAATACAATATCATCCCTAATTCCGATCAATAGGAAAGTGATAGCGAGAACTATTTTGTTCTTATTTCTAGATTGAATCACATTCTACCTTACCAAGAAGAGCTACTATATAATAAATAATCAATGCATAGCACGTGAACTATTTTATTCTTATGTCTAGACGTAAAATAGCTCAAACCACATTCTACCTCATCAAGAAGAGCTACTAAGAATATATAATCAATGCATTTGGTCAATTTCATATTGTGGACTAGCTGGAGGGCATCACATCCTACCGTGACAATCTGCAACCCCCTCTCTTTCGGAAATAAATTGAAGTCCCTCACGAAGAGCCAATGCTTCAGCATTTACAGCAGTAATAGCCTAGAATACTGAAACCGAAAAGGGGGGAAAGACAAAAAAGGCCAAAGATCACCGTATCAAATCAAGGAATATAAACCTTACGGTTCCTCATTGCTGCTTTATTCCGATATGTAAACATTAACAGAATGCAAGAGAGATAATCTAATTTTAATTCCCTTGTTTCTTGTACGAAAAAACAGCTATTAACCTTCAAAGAATGAATAAATTATGACATACATCGGCCGCCTTCAATCGGCAGAAAGATATTATTATGAACAAAAGTTACAAAACTAAAGGAACAAAATCCCAGGGTTGAAAATAAATTATGTACAATAATTTCAAAGCCATATAACAAAATGTACAAAAATTCTCAGCCACCTTCAACAATGGTTCTCACCAAGCTTTAGAAACTCAACACTATGCTCCTCCGCCTACTGCATCCCCACCCATAATTCAGGGAAGATAATGGAACTATAGTCTGCTTCAAGTACTCAGCTACAGTCTCTTTGGATGGCATGGATGATATCTGTGTATCTAGTTAGTAAGAAAACTCGTGCCCTCGGAGAGATATATACTTCTTAACCCATATAGCAATATCCTCCCAACAAGCTTGGGCTTTAGGGGTCTTGAGAAGCACGTCGAGGGTAGCAAATTCATGTACAGCATCCTTGTAATCAAGTACGGGGGCATCCACATTAACCTTTCGAAGCTCCTCAGAGTATGCGATGGCCCGATCCCGCATCCAATCATGTTCAGCCACTACTGTCAGTGTCGGTGGCATGTACTTCAGGGGTGTCTCTCTCCCGGGGGTAAGAGGGTTAGCAGCTGGGTGGTCCAAGTTGAATTCTTCTTCAGGAAAAAAGAGTTTCCATGCAAGAATGGACATAGATTTGTCATAAAGGTAAGAATTACGCATCTTAACTTCAGAATGTGTGGGTGTGCTTCCGATGAAGAAAGGATACATAAGGACTTGTGCTACCACTCTTATAGGGTCCAAAAGGTTGCCCGCCTTGACTGCATGTTGCGCCACGTGGTTGGCGATATTGGCACCGCAACTGACTCCTAGGAGAACACATCTGTTTGAAGGCCCAGGCAAGTTAGTTGATTCTACTCATTAAAAATATCGTGCTATGGAACCAAATTGCAACATAACTGTTGCCTTAATTGAGCCAAATCAAAGACAATTATCCAAATCATTACTAATTGTGAGACAAGGCTACTAGTAATGTGCTCTCAACGAAAATGACATGATTCTGCAGCAAATTACAGAAATGCAAAACCTTCCACAGTTCTTGTTGAAAATGAGAGTCAATTAAATAAGTGACAACCACATTGAAACAGATCCAGAATCTTTAGATTACTTCCACTTCCTTTAACACACAATATGTAATGTAAGATTAAAATGCAAGCTTCAAAAATGAGAGTTAAGTCGGTGTGTTAAGATGGCTGGATTATTATCAGTCTAGTCATTTCTGTTCCTTGTAAACACAATAATCCTTCATCTTGATTTCAAAAACTAAAGCATTTTCGAAAAAGAAGAAAAGAGTAGTTTTAATGTTAATGCTAAGGAACCAAAAACATAAAAAAGGAAAAAGAAAAAGAAATGTCAACTGTGTGAAGCAATGGGGATTACATACTGCGGCTATGTGAGTAGAATAGAGAGGTAGGTACAAGCATCTTTGTGTAGAAATGATGGAAATGGTATGGAGGGGAGGGATCAGTGAAATTAGATATGGGAGACAGGAAAAGCTGGCATGGAATTAATTGCTCATAGCACGATGCTTTGATGATTGGCAACACATTTTCATGGTAAAAAAACTGGTAGTTAAGGTAGAGCGTGTGAAGGTGTCAAAAATCATAACTATGTAGCTGAAGAATGAATGAAAATAATGTAATAAAGCCAAGAACTGGTTTAGAATTCCAAAAATATTACATCATTTTCCACTTTTCCACGCATCTAAATTTCTTTCAAAACACAGTGATTGGACCTTGTTAGTTGGGAAAACAATAAAGTCACCATTCAACTCAAACTGATTAAGTGGTTTGAAAGTTCAAAACTGCTAATCATGATGTTTAATGGTTTAAGATTGTGAGCGTGGAATCATTGACAACTTAACTATACAGAAACAGGAAAAACAACTTTTAAGGATTCTGCTTGTCCATATTTTAAAACAAGAACAACAACATGATGCTGTAAAGTAAAACTACTTGTAAAGATCATACAGAAAAACATCGGACTCACTCAAATCAAAGTAAAACTCTGATATCATATTCAATATACTATTATTCAAACCCACACTTCTTATTCACTGAAATTCTAAAAAACATTCAATCAAAAGCTGTTAACAGGATATGAATTCTTTACTTGAAAACTAATCATTGTAATCCGTATATAATACACGGGAGCTTAAATAAGAAAGAAAGCATATACCTAGATGGGTCTCCATGAGCAGCCAACCATGGCTCAACCATGGATGAACCGAACCCATCAACAATCTGTTGCCTCCTCCCTTCTCGTCCCAATGTTCCGATACCTTCACCTTCAATCCTCCCATTCCCCAATGACCGACTGCACTCTGCCAAATTCGCCTCCTTCGCCAACCAATTCAAGACCTTCACTCCATCCTCAAACGCAGCCGGGTACCTACTCTCTGGGGCCAATCTATAGCCTACTGCCACCACCACTGCGTCGCATAATTTCGCTATTCTCCTACAAAACGTGTCGTTAGCCACTGTATCATTCCCCCCACTCACCCATCCCCCTCCATGAAACTGCAATATAATGGGCAACTTCCTACAATTTCTCCCGTTCTTCTCCGGCAAATAGCCCCCATAAACAACCCCAATTTCCGAAACTTTCCCTAAATTCTTCAAATTCTTGCTCGATGGAACCCCAACCCTAAGATTCGGCACCGATTTAGGAGAACCAATCGCAGAGTCCGGTAAAAAAATCCGGATCGAAAGTGAGGTAAAAGGGTCAATATGTAGATCCTTGGTGGCGACGCCGTCCATTGAAAAGCTGGGATTTGCAGCTGCGATGCTTTCATCAGGCCTTGAAACTACCCCATGCGAGATGGAATTAGGATTAGAATTTGGGTTTTCAATTAGGGTTTGTAATTTGCGTTTGAGGATGAACTTGAAGAGCACGCTGTACAATTTCACTGTCAAGCTCGGCATTTTGGATATACACACAAAAATATACACATATATCGTTATATATGAATATATCTGTGCATATACAGAGATCAAAAGAGACTGATTCAATTCAAATGGTGAGAACTTCTAGAAAGAGAAGAATAAAATGCTCGAATTTTCTGCGGATATATATATATATAAAAGTTCGTGTGTATGTATAATCTGATGGAGAAGATGACGTCGTATGATTTTGTGCAGTAATCGGTGGTACGTCAAGCTTTGTGATTTGGACTTCTTGGCCCTAATTACAGTTACTCCCAGGCTATGGGCCGGGTTCTGGATGGCCTGAAACAGAAAAATGTTCACACGTTTATTAACGTTGTACAAAACGTACCAGCTCATGGATTATCTCACGCTGTTGTTGACTAATTGTTTAATTGCTCAACTAAATTTTCAATGGCAGAACGAGAAGGGTATCTTCTAAGAAACGGCTTGATAAATTTAGAAATAGAATCGAGTTCAAATTTAGACAGTTCTGAATTTTGAGATCGACAACTAAAATTTTGACTTTGTTATCAATTTAGTAGAAGATATATGTTAAAATAACCCAAATA